>RJWK010020168.1:0-31720 GCA_004363435.1 Platanista minor
GAGGGAGGGAGGAAGGAGGAAGGAAGGAAGGAAGGGAGAAAGAAAGAAGGAAGAGAGGAAGAAAGGAAGGAAGAGAGAAAGAAAGGAAGGAAGGAAGGGAGGAAGGAAGGAAAGAAAGAAAGAAAGGGAAGGAGGGAGTGAGGGAGGGAGGAAGGAGGAAGGAAGGAAGGAAGGGAGAAAGCGGGTTGGGGGTGAGGGATGGAGGAAGAGAGAGGGCAAGTCCAGCCAACAGTTTATAATCCTTGGGTATGTTACCAAAATCTTAGGGGAGCAGAGGTCAAAGCTGTTTGAAACTTTGGAAGTATACTTTAGTATACCTAATGAAGGTAATTGTTAAAAGATTATGAAAGCTAATTTGATTTAAAAAAAAAGTGAGAACAAACAAGGTTAATATTTAAAAAATGGTAGCTAGGTAATTTCCAAGCTTAAAGCAGACAGTTTATTTTAGAAAGTAACCATTTTGTTCCCAAATACCTAGGAATTGGTGAGGATTTCATGTATATGTATGCTTCTGTCATTTAACAAGAACTTTTAGAGCACCATCTTTGTGCCAGGTGTAATTCTAAGCATTAGCGGAACAAAACTGAAAGAAAAAACTGTATATATTCCTGCCCTCATGGAGATTATTGTCTACTGAAAATTTTCAATAAAATGTTAAGATTCCAGTAGGATAAATGGGAAAATATGAAAGATCCCTTGACATATGAAAGAAAACTCAATAAATATATTTTGTAATTCCTTAGCCAATAATCAAAGACATTCAGATTAAAACTAACTACCTTGTGATGGAAAAGTTAACATACACCCACAGCCAATCCAATATTGATGAGTCTGTGCAGAACTTAGCATACACTGAGGACACTTTCCAGGGCAATAGAATAGCAAGAATCTAGAACCCTCTTGATGGTTTTCCCTTCCTTGTGACCAAGTGATTCCATCATTTGGCATCTTCCCTAAGGGACAGTTTAACAGAAGCAAAAATCTACTCCAGTGCATTCACTACAGTGTCGTCTAAAATAATGCAAAATTCCCCATCAATAATTTGTTAATTTTTGTACATGAAAAAAATGTGTTTTCTATGTGGAAATAGAAACATTTCCATGTGTTTTTAAATTTTTTCAAAAGGCAAAATACAGAATAATATTTTTCTTATTGTTGTTAACTATATAAAAGAAGTCTGTCTAGACAGAGACCAGGATAAAATAATGAAAAATGAATTACCGGTTGCATGTGTGTATTGAGATAAGAGAACATGTAATACTTCAGAACATTATTTAAAGTTGTTGCATCCTCTTTCCCATATATAAATAGATGCAAGAATAGATAAAGGAAATGGACTTTACCATAGGCCGAGCAAGGGACTAAAAAATTGATCAGTGATGGGTGAAGAAAAATGGAATCAGTCATCAAGCTTTAAAATATAATACAGATGGTTTCCTGGTTGAAAATAGGAGTGCTCTAAAATTAGCCATGAGCCCACCAGTGGAATCTGGAGGAATTCAGCCAGCATCCTGCATGTTTGTCAGAGCGACCCAACCCTCAGTGTGAAAATCGACAAATGCCCAGTCATATTTGTTTCTATTAAATACCTAATGCTCCTATGAAATTGCCCAATTACCCTTAAATATATAGGACTTTAAATATGTGGAATGTAGAGAAGAATCATTATATCACACACATCTGAAGGTTACCTTCCAGATTTGGAAGGGGGTGATTTACATATGACAGCCTAAAGAACATAACAGGAAGAAATCCCTACCTCACACTCTTTCCTTCCTTCTGCTCCTACCCTTCCATCCTCTTCTCTCACCACCACTGTCCCCCTCCCAATAAAATCTAAGCCATGTGACTTTTTTCAACATCTGCTTCCTTCCTTTTCTTTCACAGAAAGCACGTGTGAATAATCAGACCTCACTGCTGCGGTTAATTGTAAATATCATTAGTAAACTTCCAGGTGCTGTTTACTGTATAAGCCTTGTAATTTTCTATCCTAAAATCAGCAACTCCCCCGCATCATTGTCTGCCCTGGGGCCTGAGCACTGTGCAGCTTTGAGGCGGTCAAAGGCAATCGCAGCCCCAGTAACTGGGACTGAAAGAGATCGATCCACACCTGCAGTGTTCGAGGCAATAATTCCTAATATTAACCAGACCCCATGAGGAGCAGGCCCTTTTCCAACCTCCTCATGATTCAACACTTTTCAAGACATGTGAAGTCACTGAACACCACTGTGACTGACTGACACACACCCCGAGTTCATTCTTCCCCTCTCTGCCACCACGGCACCCCACTTCCCAAGGATTCTGGAAAGAAACCCATAAAGAAGATAAGGCCAGTCTGGACACCACTGAAATCTGCCTAGTAAGCTGAGATGCTTGCATTGTGCAGTTGCAAAGGAGGGTGGAGAATCCTGGAGATTTCGCGGAGGGAGAAGGTCGTAGCACAAAAAGGAAGTAAAGCCCCTCCGCCCCTCCCCCCCCCCCCCCCCCCCCCCCCCCCCCCCCACACACACACTGCCTAATGCTTCTGTTACACAAAACAGATTGCAACTTCCCTCTGTTTCCTTGAAGGCACCTGTGGTCTTCCTCAAAAAAATCAAGATAAAAGGAAGCAAAGCTTGAGTTTACATCCTTCCCAGGTAGTATCACGGCGTTCCTGAATGCACCTTCTGCTCTTTCCTCAGGGCTCACAGGCAGGCTTTGCTCCTCCAGGCAGCACCTCATCCAGCCTTCTAGGGTCACGGCAGGAGCCGCCCCAGGCTGATCTAGCTCCTCCTTTGCCCATAGTCTGCTGCACTTTGCATATTTACCGCCATAGCCACTGCTTTATTGCACTGTATCGTCTCTTTGTATATCCCTATTTCAGCGGTTTTCGAAGTGCCTCTAACGAAAGGAGCTTCTTTTATTTTTATATTCTTAGCCTAGTACATACCTGAATGAATGAATGAAATTTACTGAGGGAGTTCTTCTAATATTCAATGCTGTTAATAAATGTTAGTGCTAGGAAGTCCTTTGAGACTCCGTAATCTGACTTCAGATTTAATTTCCTTATCTGAGGCACAAACACATTAAGTGACTGTGCTGAACTATATTCCAGTTTGACCCCTTCTACAGGCTTCTCTAAATTCCGGAGGAGAATTCTAGCACGACATTTCTAGACTTCCTTTCCCCATCGGTTTCCGGGTGAGTATGACAGTGAGAGAGGAAAAAGCAGTATACTCTAGTAGCCATGGCAGTTAGAAGCATAGCCCGCCTCATGGCTAAAAGTATGGGTAGAAAGTGGTTGTGACTTTCTCAGTAGCGGTCAGGCAATCCCCTGCACATCTCATGAGTTAGTGTTGCCAGCTGAGAACTTTGGCAATGGTTTCACAATCATTTGTTCCCTTAGCCCTTCCATGTATTTTGTTAGATTTTAATTCCTTGTTAAAACCTTCCTATGAGGAAAGAGTCATCTTTTCAATAAATCGTTCTGGTCAATATACACATTGCGGGGATAGTAGAAATGACTCTTGACCCTCCACCTCACGCCATACGTAAAAATCAGATCCAGATGCTTGTAGATCTCAATGTGAACAGTGAAACAATAAAGATTTAAAAGAAAACAAACAAGAACTTCTTCATAAGCTTGGGGGAAGCAGACCTTAGACCACACACGCAACCATTAGCTAGCCATCAAAGACAAAAATTGATGAACAGGACTCCATTAAAATTAAAATCCTCTGAACATCAAAAGTTACCGTTAAGGGATTCCCTGGTGGCGCAGTGGTTGAGAGTCCGCCTGCCGATGCAGGGGACACGGGTTCGTGCCCCGGTCCGGGAAGATCCCACATGCCGTGGAGCGGCTGGGCCCGTGAGCCATGGCCGCTGAGCCTGCGCATCCGGAGCCCGTGCTCCGCAACGGGAGAGGCCACAACAGTGAGAGGCCCGCGTACCGCAAAAAAAAAAAAAAAAAAAAAAAAGATACCATTAAGAGAAGGGAAAGACAAGCCACCAGACAGAAGAATATTATATGACATATATCTGACAAAAGGCTATCTAGAACATAAAAAGAACTTTTACAAATCAGTGAGAAAAAGGCAGACATGCCCAAATAGGAGAAAGACTTGAACAGGCACTTGAAAAAAGAATATCTAAATGGCAAGAAAATATGTTAAAGGTGCTCAACTTCATTAGTCATCAGATAAATGCAAATTAAAACCACAGTGCAGATTAGATAAAGTCTATAAAAGACAGACAGACCAAGTGTTGTGTTTGGGGCAAATAGAATTCACATATTTATAGGAGAGTAAATTGGAACAACTATGCCTGCATGTGGTTGGAAAACACTGTAAAACTGGCATTATCTACTAAACTTGAACACACGTGGTTTTTTATTTTAATTTTTATTTTATATTGGGGCATAGTTGATTTACAATATATTAGTTTCAGGTGTACAGCTAAGTGATTCAGTTATACATGTACATGAATCCATTCATTTTCAGATTATTTACCTGTACAGGTTATCACAGAATACTGAGTAGAGTTCCCTTTTTGTTTACCTATTTTATATATAGTAGTGTGTATATGTTAATCCCAAACACCTGATTTATCCCTCCACCGCCCCCTCTTCCCTTTGGTAACCATAAGTTTTTATTTTCAAAGTCTGTCAGTCTGTTTCTGTTTTGTAAATAAGTTCATTTGTATCATCTTTTTCGATTCCACACACAATAGCCAGGACATGGAAGGAACCTAAATGTCCATCGACAGAGGAATGGATAAAGAAGACGTGGTGCATATATACACTGGAATATTACTCAGCCATTAAAAAATGAAATAATGCCATTCACAGCAACATGGATGGACCTAGAGATTATAATTCTAAGTGAAGTAAGTCAGACAGAGAACATACATGTGTTCTATATCCTAGCAATTCTACCCCTACATATATACCAATAGAAATGTGCACGTGTGTTCACAAAAAACATACTCAAGCATATTCATAGCAGCAATACTATCCATCAATAAATACACTATGGTGTATTCATAAATGGAATACTATAAAGCAATGAGAATTAAATAACTAATTTCAACAAACGGGTGAATTACAATCATAAGAACTCAGATATGAAAGAATACATACTGGATAATTCCATTTGTATGAAGTTTAAGGATCAATTCAGGAGAGGTAACCAGACCTCCTCTTGTCTCCTTTTCCTCTCAGTGACAAGTCTGAATGTCCACCATGGCCCTAGCTTCTTCTTCAACCTCCTTCACCCCCTCCAGCATTTAATATTGAACTCCTACATCAGAGGAGTCTGAGGCTCATTGGCCACCCCAGCCCCTCTGCTAATACACCTGCCATGAGGCACTCATCCTCCCCATCACTCTTTACCCTGCTTCAGAGGTGGGAGAAGGCCTTATGCTCTTGGAAGACAAGCCCTCTCTCTGTGCCTTAATGCCTTCCCGTCTTCCCCCCATGGCTTTTCCTAGCAGTTGTTTTTAAGTGTGTCTCTTCAATCCCCAAATTTATGTCACTCCCTTATGTATCACTCTTGAACTGAATTACCCTCTACACTGATGCCTCTTAAATCCACTTCACCGTCAAAAACATCTCCCCCATTTCTTATCCAAATGTATCCAGTGATCATTTTCATTGGTTTTGGATGCATCATTTTCACGTGATGCAGTCAAGTCTCCACTTTTCTTTAGCTGCTTCTGCTCAGCCCATATAGTTTCAGAATTCGTTGAAAATGTCTCATTCTTTATTGACCGTGCCATACCTTTCCAATGAGATCGTGGATTACTCCGTCTCCCTTGAGTCTTCCTGTTCCCCAGTTTCGGTGATGTCTCAGTCTCCAGTACCCTTCTCACCTGCTGGCTGGTCCTCCTTCCCGGCCTGGATCTGCTTCTTCCTGCACCTGAATGTTCATGATCATTGGATGCTCCCCTCGGTCCTCAGCTCACACAACTCAGATAACCTAAACCTTTATTTTGAGCCCAGAATTTTCCCCAGAGCTTCAAATTTCCATATCCAGCTCTTTGCTGCATATTTTCATCAGACTATCTAGACCCCCTAAGTTAGTGAGGACCACCACCCAAGACAGGAAAGAAGACAGGACTGGCAACAACCAGAGTGCATGTCTATCCTCTGTGCCTGGCATAGAGCAGGTGGTCAGTAAATGTGAAATGATGAAGAAAGGAAGGAATAGTGAAGGGGGCTCAGAGACTCTCAGACGTAACTTCTTCTGAACTCTACCGTCCATCACTGTGACTTCATCCAGACACGTGTCAGGCAAGTACCATGAATCTGTTACCCAGTTTCAAAGAAGAAGACTAAATTAGCCCAGAAGCATAAAACTGTCATTTAGTTTACGTACACTATTTCAAGTTTTCATTAGTTGGATGTGTCTTTTTGTTGGTTTGTTTGTTTTTTAATGTAGCCTCTGGCTTCCAAAAAAGCTAAATTTCAGAGAATGTTCCTGAAGAGACCAAGACTGCTCATCAAAGACCATCTCAGCTGAGTCCCAGTGGCTGAGAAGGCCAAGCCCAGCCTGCAATCACAAGCTGTTTTCTCATTTAACTTCTCCACGAACAGTTGCTGTGAACCATTAGGTGGCTGCTCTGGATGAAAACGAACGATTTGCTGTATAATGTATTTTTTTATAGAGATTATTTAAGGCATGATTTCTGTTTATGGTCCCAGGGTAAGTTGTAATCACCTTTGTTTATCTCCTATTCCTTTCTTAATTAACTGACATCCTATTAGCATACATTTTTTTTTAATCCCAGGAGTATCAATTATATATAATTTATATCACAAGTATTTATTTCATGTCAAGGGGATGAATAAAACATTTACCTGCTTATAGCTCCTTGAGGTTAACATTTTTATACAAAAATCTCACCTGAGACTTCCAATCAAATTATCAGATTTTAAATTTCCTGTTACATAATGATACTGTACTGGTCATTGTAGTGTTTTATTCCACTTTAGGCTAAACAATCGTTTAGCAGAATGCTGTGCTGGCACCATTAATTACCAATGATGCATGCTTTGCTGCACAGTGAGATGCAAATACTAAAAAAGTGAAATTTGCTAATATGAGAGCTGGATCCACATTGGGATTGGAATACCAGTACTAGCCCTGGCCATGTTACAGAGACCTCTAGGCCTTTAGTTTCATAGCTCCTCAGACCTAGAAGGGATCATAGTGATCAAAGGGCAGGCACATCCTTTGTCATTTGAAAGGCGAGGCCTCGTGGGCCCAGACAAGGCAAATGATTGACACAGCACAACCCCTCAGCAAGCAAATGCCAGAGCCTGGATGCAGTACAAATATACGGACCCTCTGCTCCAGGACTTTTTCCACTTACTTAGGGATGTTCTTCTCTCTCAAAACAGGGTAAAATTTAGATGTTTGAATCAGGTATGGTCTCATGCCCAGATGTTTTGAAATGAGCTGCACATGAATCAGATTCGGGAGGAGAAACATCACAAGCTTTCCTCTACGGGGTGGCTTAAGTGATGTGAAGAAGGAATGGTGTAAACCTCTCAAAAGATTCGTAGATTGACTGGAGTACCAGTCCCCAGGCTCCCAATGCAGAATGTGCTTCTCCCCGGCCCCCAGCTCCCTTTCCCACCACACCTGTCACTGGCTGTCTTCCTACTCCGAATGCATGGATGTCCAAGACCATGGATCCTGGGCCCCTTCTGCTCCCTGAATATTTTACTTGCCAACCGCAGTTACACGGAAACCAGTAGCAAAGTTAATGGGAATACAAATGGAATGTTTCACCTGAGAAATCTGTTGCTTAGAGGGCTCTACAGAGCATTTGGGTGGTTTCATGAGAGAAGAAATGTATGTGCACGAGCCGAGCAAGAGTACTTAAGATCCAGAGCACAGATGAAGTAGAGGAAGGAAAAGGCAATTAAGTACCTGTTCCGTGATAAGCCCTTGCTATGTTCTCTTACATGTTCCCTAATTCACTTCTTCCATTTGCCCTGGTAGAGAAGTACAATTATCCTCAGCTTGTAGAGGAGAAAACTGAGATTTAAAAGATGTAGTCATGGGCTTCCCTGGTGGCGCAGTGGTTGAGAGTCCGCCTGCCGATGCAGGGGACGCGGGTTCGCGCCCCGGTCCGGGAAGATCCCACGTGCCGCGGAGCGGCTGGGCCCGTGAGCCGTGGCCGCTGGGCCTGCGCGTCCGGAGCCTGTGCTCCGCCACGGGAGAGGCCACAGCAGTGAGAGGCCCGCGTACTTCAAAAAAAACCCAAAAAACAAAAAAAGATGTAGTCATTTGAGTAACAGCCATTGCTAAAGATAGTGTTGGGGTTTGAACCAAGGTCTAGGTGTGTCTGACACCCAGGCCCTTTGCCATGACACCACACCAAGAGCAAGAAAAATGGTAATAGGTGTTTAGGTAGAAATGCTGAAAAAGCACTTCCCTCCATATTATTCACACCCCAATTTGGAAGTATAAATGCTGTGTCTTTAATGTGTTCTACTATCTTGCCTGGAAAGAACAAAGCATACTTCTCTCAAAGAAGTCTTTGCAAATTGCTAACAAGTCAACGTGGAAAGAAAATACTTGCTGTCCGGGCTGGGGAAGAGTGAGAGGAATCTGTCTTTTTGAATCCCATGTCGTAACGTGGAAGTGGTGACAAAGGTAGAAAGAAAAATGTACAAAACAAAACATGGGACGTCCCAGAGCTTCATGGCCCACAGAGCTGCCCAGCCCAGTGGGTTCTCCAGTGTGGCTCTCTTGGGTCCTTGCCTGGCGCCCAGCCCAGTGGGATGAGGCAGGCAGCCCTTCACAGCTCAAGACTCAAACTCGCCTCTTTCTTCCTGGTTAGCACATAGCACGGGGGCTCGCCGGTATCCGGTGCTCTCAGTAGAGTCATCCTCCTGCACCAACCATGAAATGTTAGAGTTCTCCAAGGCTCTTCAGGGCTCCCATCTCTTTTTCTCGATGTTGTCTTTGTAAGCAATCTCATCCAAACACATTGATTATGCCCTGACTCTTCAGTTTTCAGTCCCAGCCAGGACCCCTCTTTTGTGAACCTGTCTGAGATGTGTACTCAATAACTGCCTTAGAAGTCCCCAAAACACATAAAGCTGACCTGTAGTAGACAACAGTCATGACGTCCTCCCAACGCACTAAAGGGGAAAAAAATTTTAAAAAGAAAAAAAAAAAAAAAATCAAAACCGGTCCTTTCCTGGGTTCCTTAGCTCAATGAATGGCATTTTTCTATTTGTTCAAAACAAAAGCCTGTCTCCTCCGCCCTGTCCAATTCAGCACCCGTCTGTTTTGCCTCCTAAACATATCTTGAATCGACCCATGTTTCCACTTCCACTGCCACCATCAAAAACAGGACTAATATTATCACTCACTTCTGTAATCGCCTTCTAATTGTTATCCTCAAGTTCAATATTGCCCCCTCAACCTTGCTTCTGTTTTCTTTTCTTTTTTTTAAACATCTTTATTGGAGTATAACTGCTTTACAATGGTGCGTTAGTTTCTGCTGTATGACAAAGGGAATCAGCTATACATGTACATATATCCCCATATCTCCTCCCTCTTGCATCTCCCTCCCACCCTCCCTACCCCACCCCTCTAGGTGGTCACAAAGCACCCAGCTGATCTCCCTCTGCTATGTGGCTGCTTCCCACTAGCTAGCTATTTTACATTTGGTAGTATATGTAAGTCCATGTCTGTTTTCTGAACTGTAGCCAGAGTAATCTTTTCAGGATTCAAATGTGATGCTATCAATCTCCATTAAAAATAACGGGAAAGACCTTTTAAAATTTGGAACAAAAGCAGAAGCCAGAAAGAAAAGATTGGTAAGGCAGACTACATAAAAATAAAATATTTCTGATGACAAGACAGCCCTAAACAAAGTTAAAGATAAAAGACACACTTGGACATTTAAAAAAATACTAACTTTCTTAAACTATAAAGACAACCTAAAATAAACTTTAAAAAATGACAAAGAACTTAACAGAAAAATGAGCAAAGAACAAGCTATACAAATACATAGACATACACAAACACACAAATGGCTCTTGGACATTTAAGCGATTCAGCCTCATTTATAATAATATATAATGAAGTTAACAAGATACCATTTTTGTTTATCATATTAGCAAAGTAAAAATGTTTAACAATACATTCTGCTAGTAATGGTATAGGGAAAAATTCCTTTCTTATTGCAGTAATGATAGAAACTTGTAATTTAATAACATCTATCAGATTTAAATGCACATACTCTGATCTAGCAATTTCCTTTTGGGAATTTATTTTTCAGATAGAATTGCACATGTTTGAAATTATATATATATTTATATATAATTATATGATCATATATTATATATAGATATATATATACACTCACACATATATTAATTATATAAATTGCAGCATTGTTGTAATAACTGAAGACTCGAATAACTGAAATGTCTCCCTGGGGCATCCCTGGTGGCACAGTGGTTAAGAATCCACCTGACAATGCAGGGGACACGGGTTCGATCCCTGGTCCAGGAAGATCCCACATGCCGCGGAGCAGCTAAGCTGGTGTGCCACTACTACTGAGCCTGCTCTGTAGTGCCCACAAGCCACAACTACTGAGCCTGGGTGCCACGACGACTGAAGTCTGCGCGCCTAGAGCCCATGTTCCACAACAAGAGAAGCCACCGCAATGAGAAGGCTGTGCATTGCAACGAAGAGTAGCCCCTGTTCGCCGCAACTAGAGAAAGCCCACGCTCAGCAACAAAGACTCAACGCAGCCAAAAATAAATAAATAAATAAACTCATTAAAAAAGAAAGAAAGAAAGAAAGAAAAGAAATGTCCCCCAATACTTAATTGGTGAAGTATATTGTGGTTCATTCCTACAACAGAATACTAGGCAGTCATGAAAAATAGTGGAGAAGACCTGCATAGGCAGAAAGGAAGCAATCTTTTAGACATATCCTTAAATGAAAACAGCCATGTGTGACACAGTGTGTATGTGTGAGTGTGTGGTGTGTATCTACTTGTGTATAGATGTCATAGCTCTGGAAAGATGCCCCAAATATTTCATCTGGGAGAGAGCCTGAGTGGCTAGAAGCCTCTGTTGAGAGAGACACTGACTTTGCACTGGATTCATTTGTACTACTGTAACTTTCTACTCACATATATACACACACCTGTGTGTGCCTGTGTGTGCAAGAGAGAGGGGAGTGCAGACAGCCCTTTTTGAGGTCTGAGCGTGAAGGAGACGTGAGTCGCAGGGTAGTGACTAGAAGCGGTGAGGAATTTAGCAAGAGTGTTTCTGCTTTTGTTTTTTATTTTTAGTTGATGTATATTTGTTTTACAATGTCGTGTTAGTTCCCAGTGTACAGCAAAGTGATTCAGTTATACATATACATGTATCTGTTCTTTTTCAGATTCTTTCCCCTTAGAGGTTATTACAAAATATTGAGTAGAGTTCCCTGTGCTATACAGTAGTTCCCCGTTGGTTATCTATTTTATATACAGTAGTGCGTATATATTAATCCCCAAATCTGAATTTATCCCTCCCTGAGCAAGGGTTTTGTAAGATACAAGAGTACTGCCCATGTTTGGAGCCGCTGAGAACGAGAAAGGAGAGAGCTTTTGGATGCAGGTGAGGGAAGCGCATCAATCCAGCAGCCCAGAACCAGACTGAAGGGTGAAGACCTAGAGCCAAGATGGAGACGGGAGCGGGGGCCTCCTTCCGTGCAGCAGGGGAGGGAAGGGGAGGCGCGGATGTGCACGTTTATGTCATTTGTTTCCCTGCAGTTTCACTCTTCTCAACAAGAAGTTCCTGCCATGTCGGTAGGTGAAACCCAAATGCACGGAATTCCAGGGAGGAAGGGGGAGGCGACCAGGTGACAGGCAATAAGAAGCCGTTATGCAAACTCTAGAAATGCAGCTGTGTCATCTTTCAGGTACATATACACAATGGAATACACATAACAAAGAAGAAAACAGTGCCATCTGCAAGCAACATGGGTGGACCTAGAGATTATCAGACTAAGTCAAGTAAGTCAGAAGGAGAAAGGCAAGTATCATATGCTATCACTTATATGTGGAATCTAAAATATGGCACAGATGAACCTATTTAGGAACCAGAAACAGAATCATGACAGAGAGGACCGTCTATCTCCTTTGAATCTCTCCTGGTCTTTTCTCTTCCTCTGCCAGCTGCTGAGGACGATGTTTCAGGGCTATCTTCCGTGTCCCTCCTGGGTGGACTTCACCATGTCTCACTATCAACTGTGCCTCCTTTGGTGCCAGCAGGATGTGTGGAGCATGTGTCCCAGTGAGAGGAATCTGTCGGCTTGGACCTGCTTTCTTGACAGAACCAGGCAAGTGACACCTTCGACCTCTGCCCAGGGATCGTGCATCTTGTCTTGTTTCCTTAGCTCAGTGCTCCTGAGAGATGCGACCACTTGTGCTTTCTTGCGCCTCCTGTGCACAGCACCTCTCTGCCACCCCCCATTTTCCTCACATCTGCTTCCCTTTGTGGATTCTCACGTCGGTCTAGAGCACATAATATTTTCAAAAAGAGTTCTTCTAGAAAATTGCTCCTGGACTATCACGTTTTAGAGGCTGTCCAACTTCTAAGTGGCTTAAAATCTACCCCGTTTTGAGTGAAAATAACTTGACCCAGATGTGTGCAGCTAATATTCACCAGCAGTCACTATTGTCATCGTTGTTTCCAGTTGCTGTGTGTTTATTGGACACCAGGGCACTACTGTGATGTGATGAGGTATAAGGTATGAACGCTGACTTCAAAGAAGTTAGGATCTAACATAATAAAAAAGTAGAAGATATGTTAGTATAATATTTTTATTAGAGTTAACATAGATATATTCACAAGAATACTAACATTTAAGAATGCCAAAATATTAATCACTTCCAATAGAAGATCACTAAGGGAATATACAAAGAGCAGAGGTTTTCAGCTTTACAAATAAACATGAAACTTTAAGGAGATGTATCTGAGAGACAATATCTTAACTTTACATCAAAGGAACAGAGTCAGTATTTTTTAAAAAAAGGGTCACTGGCTCCCTGACTGATCCTTCCCCCAAATCCTCCAATCAGTGACTACTCTTAGGGCAACTGTTGAGTCTGATGTGAATCCTTCTCCAGTTTCCCAGATGAAGGCACATAATCTTCTTTGCCATGTTCTAGGGCACCCCTGTTAACACGAATTTCCCATGCGTCAGCCTGTCACCTGTTTAGTTCCCTGCAGTGCCTTGCATGGGGCCTCCACAAAGGGCTGAATACACCTATGTATGTATGGAGATGGGATTCATGCGTCTTATTTTCATACCATGGAGATAGTCAAGTTCTTGTTGGGTTTAACTTGGTCTCATTGCTTTGTAAACTGCCCAAGTTCAGAGGCCATACTTTATATGCGTGTCAAAGGCAGCTGGGATCCTTGCCTGTGAAAAGTTACCCCCATATGACTGGAGGGCCAGGAAGTTTCTGCGTGTTAGCCTGTGAGCTCTGAGCACAGATGGACCCTGTCATTCTAATGGCTGGTTCCCTGGCATCTCGCACAGAGCCGGGCCCCAGTATATTCTCAGTAAACGTTACTTCAGCAAGAAGAACTCCACTCCAGCTTCATTCAAAGGCAAATTCAGAGAGTCAGTATCTTTCCCTGGGAGCCCAACTGGGCAGGCTGGCATCAGAGAAAATGGCAGCCCCCCTGGAAGGGATCAGGCTTGATCCTTCTGCTGTGTTTAGAAATAAAGCAGAATTGCCTGTTTTTCTACAAAGCCCTGTTCTTTAGGCAAAGCTGAAATCATTCTTATTCTCTTCAGACCACACACTAGACAGCTCTTCAGCCAATATTAAAAAGCAATCTCCAAGCTCATTACTAAATGAGAAATGAAAGAGCTGAAGGTAAAAACAAAATGATCACTCTGGACAGATGGCTGGTGAATTTGTAGATGAGCCTCAGGGCCTCCTGGACCTGAATGTAAAGCAAAAGCAAGTTTACTTCTGTGATTTCAGCCACTTTCAAGGCCATTAGCACCATATTATAATTAGCACCCGCTCTCCAAAATGCACTTTGAGGGGCCAGCACAGAACTCTGAGCAAAGACGAAGGTGCATTAATGAAACCGCATCTAGAGTCTGGCTTAGGAACCAGCCCTGAGAGGCGATTTATAACTGGCTTCAATCTAACTTCACAAGCATCCCTCCACACTCCAAGATACATTGATCAAGAGAACCAAAATCAGAAGCTACTGCCATCTACTTGAAAGAAGTTAAAAATAATTTTCACAGGAGCTTTTCTACGCCATTTACTACTTTTTGCCTGCAATAAAGAAATGCATAAATACCTCATTCTAACCAGAAAAAAAAAAAAAAAAAAAAAAAGGTTTGAGGCAAAATTTGGCTGTTTCCCTTTTCAAATAATATAGTAGTGTTAATGGTGGAAAGAGTTTGAACCTAGATTAACAGAACTGATGACCATTTTGGAAGAGAGTGCATAATATATTGCTGCATGTGAATGTGGAGAAGAAAAAGCAGGTTTCTCATAGTGATGATGATAACATAAATACCGAAAGGCAGCCTTTGGAATCAGACTGCCTGTACTCAAATCTCAGGCTCACCAATTAGGGAGAGGGCAAACGCTGCCAAGTCACTTAACTTTAACTGTGTCTCTTTTTCTCATTGGCAAAACGGGAATAATAACACCTAACAGGGTTACTATGACAAGTGGGTGCGGTCTTTGTGGCCACTCTCATCGATGATGATAATGACGCCTACCTTCCAGGTCAGTACTCAGGGCAGTGTGGTTGAAGGGTTGAACTGGAGCACCTGAGTTCTCATTCCAACTCTCACCCAGTGGCTGAGGGAGTGTTGATAGTTCACTCCCTTTACTCTGACATCAGTGGCTCCCTCTGAAAAAATTGAAGAAACTGGATTGAATAACCTCCAACTTCCTTTCCAGTTAGCACATCCCATGCTTTCTTTTGGAAGGAAAGGGCTAATTTTCAGGAATAACCCTGAATTTTGAAGAACCCAAGAGCTCTTTGATTTTATTAGTGAAGAGAATTTATTTACCATTCTCTCTTTCATCGACGTGATACAAAAGCACCTGAGGCACTGAGCCAAGTTCATGGAACCAGCGATTTGGTTCTAACCCATTGTGTGGTGCACTTCAGCCAAAGCCAATGAAATGTTCACTTTTTTTCAGATATAAAAGGATGGCTGAAGAGAGGCAGTGTTACATGGGAGCAGGGACATAAATGACAATGTGGCAGGCTGGATGGAAAGAGAGAGAGGGTAAGAGAGAGAGAGACCTCGTCAAAGCCAGAGCCAGAGATAACTTGTGTAGACCAGCACTCTCTCCTGCCGTAGTGGTTATGTACTGCTACGTTATGTACTGTACTGCTACGTAACACACTATCCCAAAACACTGGTTTAAGACCACAGACTTTGATCACCTCACTCAGTTTCAGAAATCTGGGAGTGGCTTCGTGGGGGGTCTGGCTCAGGGTCTCTCTTGAGGTTGCAGTCAAGCTGTTGCTCAGACCTGCGTCATCCAAAACGTTGAAAGGGCTGGGGGAGTCACCTCCATTCACATGACTGTTGGGTGGAGCCCTCAGTTTTTCATTGGCTATTGGCTGGAAGTCTCAGTTTTTCTTCACCTGGGTCTGTCCACAGGGCAGCCACCTGAGTGTCCTCAAGACAAGGCAGATGACTCTCCCACAGCAGGATGAGATCCAAGGTTAGTTGATAAATTGATTATCCAAGAGAGAGAGCTCTAGTTGGAAGCTGCGGTCTTTCATAAGTTAACCTTGGGTGTGACATACCATCAGTTCTACTTTTTCAGTTTGGTCACACAGACCAGAGCAGGCACACTGTGGGAAGGGACCACGCAAAGGTGTGAACACTGGGGTGGGTATCACTAGGCGCTGTGCTGAAGGCTGGGTGCCACATCTGCCTGCTTATGGCCAAAACAAATGGAAGTGGAAATAAGATCTTCTGTGGTCCTTCAATCTGACCATTTCTGTGAACCTCCCAAAGAGACAATTATTATTGGATTGGTTGTTTGAGCCATAAAGTAGGTAGAAGTATCATTTACTAAGCTGAGCTCATTGGGTAGAAAATTAGATAAGAGTTTTTGGAAAGAAATCATGAATTCTGTTTTGGAAATATTTAACTTGAGATGTCTAGTAGAGTCTCATGCTGGATATGATGATAATGTCTTAAGATATGTATTTTTCCTTCCACATGGCTGCTAAGCACAAGCCAGTGACTTCACCAAAAAAGAGCTTAAACAGTTAAATGCTCCAGCATAAGAGGAAAATCTGGCTACGCTGGACTTAATAAGGGTGGTATGTCAGTCTAAAGCAAGGCATCTTACATAGAGAATTTCAAGAGCAATTTTGATTATACTTAAGGAGTGCAGTGCAAGTATAGTAATTAATATCATCTCCTTGATAACTCAAAATTACATCCCAGCTCTGACTTGTCCCCTGTACTCCAGATTTGTGAACATAATTGCCTACTTGACATACACTATACACTTGAGTGTCTAATAGGTCTTAAAACTTAACATTTTCAAAATAGGGCTCCCAGTTTTTCACGCAACCATCAAGTCTGTTCCTTCTTGAGACTTCCACATTGCAGTATATGGTACCATCACCGATTCAGCTGTTCATGACTGAAATCACCCTAGACCAAGCCATGATGCTTTCAATCACCTGGACTGCTATTGTTGCTACTCATTAATTTCTCTGATTCCACTTCTGGAATCCTCTTTATTCATTGAGCCCAGCAGTCAGAATGATCCTTTAAAATGCCTAAAGAGGAACTCAGCTCAAGTCCTGGCTTAAGGTCCTTCAATGGTTTCCAATTATACTCAGAAATAACTTCAAACTCTTCACTGTGACTACAAAGCTCTGCCTCTTCTCTGTCTTCCCTCACACACTCCCGCCTTTGCTCTCCACCACACTTGCCTTCTTCCTGTGCCTATAATACACAATGTTTGTTCCCACATTAAGTCTTTTCCACTTGCATCACCTGGAATCTCCTCCCCCAGGCACTTGAATAAACTTATTCTTTTGATTTTTCAGGTCTCAAATAAAATGCCACCTCTGGAGGCATTTCATGATAATCTATGAATATTGGTTCCGGTTCCGAGAATCCTCCCTCGCAATCAGTCTGGGTTATTTTCTCATGTCATTTGGCAGTATTAGAAGCTGTATGTGTCTCGATTATTGTCTTGTCTCAAAGGAGAGTAAGCTCTAGGAAAGCATGAATATTTCCTCCCTCATTTATACTAATTTTGCCAGGATCTAATATAATATATACTAGTATTAAATGTAGCATGTAGTTGGCACTCAATAAATATTTGTTGGATCAGTAAATAAGTCATGACGAACTGTCTAGATGTCAGGGTCGGGAACGCCTTTTCCTAACTTATTTGACTGCTTGTGTTGGTTTTCCCTAGGTACAACGCTTGGGTAACTTATTATCACTAAGACCTTGGGTGAGAGAAATATGAAAGTAGAGTGAGCAGTGGGGCAAATACACACAGCAGCGAATGGGCATGAGGTAGTCCTTTTTTCAAAGCTAGTGGCTCAAATGGAAGTGGGGATATGGAATGACACAGAGGATACAGACAAGGATTATACATGTTCAACAGAACATCAAATCCCTGAGCTAGGGTGCAACCAGAAGAATACTTCTGGCAAAGAGCCATTTAAAATATCATTGAGGGGCTTCCCTGGTGGCGCAGTGGTTGAGAGTCCGCCTGCCAGTGCAGGAGACACGGGTTCGTGCCCCGGTCCGGGAAGATCCCGCATGCCACAGAGCGGCTGGGCCCGTGAGCCATGGCTGCTGAGCCTGTGCGTCCGGAGCCTGTGCTCCACCAGGGAGAGGCCACAACAGTGAGAGGTCCGTGTACTGCAAAAAAAAAAAAAAAAAAAATCATTGAGATATAAACTTCTCGAGTGCTTGTTTGTATTTTTCATTTTGAATTTCCCCTGCTCCTTCTGACAAGTGCCAAGAACAGCACCTGTTGCATAGTAGGAGCTCAGTGAATATTTTTGATGCATGTGAAATGATGAAGCAGAACACTAAGACCAGAGCTGGTTGAAAGTCTGCATCTGGGTAGGCACGCAGGGAAAAAAATATGTTCAGTGCCCAAGTCAGGCCAATTAGCATTTTAGAATCCAGGCTAAGAAAACACCAAATTGAAGAGACAAGTAAGTGTGATATCAAAGTCTGTCAGTGATGATACAAAAAAAAAAAAAAAAAAAAATGACAGACAAATATCCCTCATAAGCACTGATTCAAAGATCCTAAACAAAATAATGACAAATTAAATCCAACAATATATAGATATAAAGGAGAATTCATCATGACCAAGTGGGGTCTATTCCTGCTGTGAAAAGTTGATATGATATTCAAAAATTAATCAATATCTCAAAGAGACACCAAACCTACACACTTGTATAAGGCAAATTCTACCAAATATTCAAGGAAGAGGTCATTTTTATACTATGCAAAATAGTCCATGGCATAGAGAATGGTGGGCTAATTCTCAACTCATTCTATGAAGCTAGCAAAATTTTAAAACCAAAAGAAAAAAAGGAAAGCAAGATAAAAGAAGGAAGAAAGGAAAGGGAAGCAATGAAAACAGAACAATAAGTCATTGCCGTTTATGTACTTGTATCCTTAAAATACATATTAGTAAATCAAATTAATCACTATATTTAAAGAATAAACCATCATATAAACAAGCAGGTTTAAACTAGGACTTCAAAAAAGTTTTACTATTTGGTAATCTGAATAAATAGAAAAAAGAAACATGATTATCATAATAGTTACTGGAAAAACACTTGACAAAATTCAGCACCTCTTCCTGGTAAGCAGCTTTCACTGGAAACAGAAGGGAATTTTCTAAGCCTGCTGAAAAGAATCTCCCAGTTAACCACAACAAAAATCACAGGAAGGATGAATCATTAGAAACAATCAAGGACAGAAACAAGAAAACGATGCTCACTGTCACAGAAACTAGAAGTTGCAAACCATAAATGAGATAAGAAAAAAAAAAAGTATGGAAAAGCATAGAACAGAGTTTCTCAAAGTGTGGGCCCTGTATCAACGGTGTCAATTTGTCACAGTGCAAACCATCAGGTCCCATTCCAGACTTGAACCGGAGACTCTTAGACTAGAAAACAGAATCTGTGTTTTAACAAGCCCTCTGGGGGTTCCGACGTGTGCTAAAGTTTGAGAACCTCGCTGTAAGCAATGCTGGTGGCACCCCACCCAGGTCTCCCATCCAGCCAGGGCACTCCAACCTCCCACCACTGGCTGTGAGTGTTGGCTTCCAACAGTTTGCAGCTGCCCCTGGCCTCCTCCTGAGAAATGTCCTTAGTGGAAGGAAAGCCACATGTTCAGAAATGCCTGCAGGATCCACCTTATATCAGGGGCAACCTGCAGCCACCGACTAACTGACGCAGGGTATCAAAGGCCCTCTGGCTTCCAGGTCACATGACTATGATGCTATTCACCATCCAGAAGGTCCTGAGGGATCAGACTGAGGCTGGACCACAGTTGAGTCCCATCTTTGCCCAGCTTCTTTCCCTGTTCCTGGTCTGCTTCCCAGAACACCTTCTCTAGAAATCCAGCTCTGCTTCTGGAAAACCCAATCTGAGGCACCAATTTTGAACATTGTTTTCTACTTAGAATTTTTAAAGTAATCAACCTAAAACTTTTATAATTATTCTACATATATATTCTACACTTATATAATGCTATGTGTCAAGTTCCTTGTATATATTAACTCATTTAATGTGCACAATGTTATCCTGATACAGATACATTATTATTATTCCCATTTTACAGATGCGAAAGCCAAGACACAGAGAAGTTTAATAGCTTTCTTGATGCCATATAATTAACGACCTTTATTTCGTTGGTTGAAAGATAAATGTTCAAAAGTAATTCGAGTTTGCAAATCGGATAACAGTGAACTACTAAAAATTTTAAGTGAAAATAAGAGTTTATCAAATCATGGGCACAACTAACGATTATATTTACAAATCACTTTATTTGGTTTTCATTTATATATTTACTTATTTTTATACACAACTTTCTCACATAAATTTATTTTTAGAAGTTTAAGCCATTGCACAAATATGTAGAGATAACTACAATGACAAATGAAAAAGATTTTTCAATTTAAATGGAGATTGTGCAACTAAATCATATTTATATGATTTATATAATGCAAATATAAAAAAAATTAAACTCTTTTTTAAATGACTGCCTGAAAATAAGTTACCTAATGAGAAAGAGGGAGATGTTTTTGACCAGTTAGATAAAGGATGTATGCGGCTGAACACGTAAGGCATCTATGTCAATAAAAGAGTTAATTTCTTCAGTTTTAGCTAATCAGCACCAAGTCGTGTTACCCACATGTGGTTAGGAAGGGTGGAATATTTCTCTGACACTGTTAAACAGTGAGAGTTATTGCTATTCCAAAAGAAGTGAGTTGTCCAATAAACTTTCACTCAGGAAGACTTCGGCACACCCTACAAAACCAGGTCTTCTGAATATGTTCATTTACAAGTTTACACGATAATGTCCAAATAACTTGAGAACATACCCATGAACACCATGCATTAGGCCTTTCAACTGTCTTTTCATTATGGTCAAAATAGTTCTCAGCTCCTTTATAGGAGTTTATAACCATAACCAGGTTGATCAACGATAGGAATTTATAACCATAATCAGGTTGTAGGAGTTTATAACCATAATCAGGTTATAGGAGTTTATAACCATAATCAGGTTGATTGAATGGGTGAATTTCCCAGAGGTCTCACTCCCACTGTCTGGGTGTGTCTGACGAACAATTATGATTAGAATAGCCACCATTTCCTGAGTCCAAGATGTCATAAAACACAGTCGTCACACAATATGTCATTCAATTCCCACCATACCCTGTACAACTTCAATCCCCACTATACAGCCAAGAACTTGAGTTTCAAGGAGTTAAGGTGACCTGCCAGGGATCACACAGTAGGAAGTTACAGTCTAAGTATCAGCATCAAAAATTGAAACTCGGTATGTTGTGCTCCAGAACTATCCTCCTATCTTCCAAATTGAAACTGGAAGCTACAGGTACTAAATATCCTCAGAACAACTGTATCCCCTCCATTGGGCCTTAACTTAGTGGGGTACGGGTATGGGAGGCCTACTCAGGCACAAGAGCCTCTAGAATGTGCAGATAAGGGGAACCCTGGCATTGCTCATTGAAAGTGCCATAGTCACACCCCGATGGAGCTGTTGGCTGGCAGGGATGCCTGTGAGCTCAGTGTGTGTGTGTGTGTGTGTGTGTGTGTGTGTGTGTGTGTGTGTGTGTGTTTACAACCTGCTCCTCTCACCTTCCTGGCTCCCTCTCCAGTTAGTTCTTCCTTTTCCTCTCAACCCCAAACTCCACACCTTCTATAGCCCAAGCTAGCCCTACCTCTGTCTCCTCTTCCATCTCAGTTTTATGTAAAGCCAATCTGCGATAACCATGATGAATATATTATACTTGTTTGAAATATTAACTGAACTACTAATAGCTTAAGAACAAATACTCTACTTCTCAGGCTTCCTAGCAAATGTATTAAGTAGGTATGTTTCATGGGTATATGACTGACTTTTTTTACAATTGGGACATAGTTACTTTACAATGGTGTGTTAGTTCCTGCTGTACACCGAAGTGAATCAGCTCTGTGTATATACATATATCCCCTCCTTCTTGGACCTCCCTCCTCCCAGCCACCCATCCCACCCATCTAGGTCGCCACAGAGCACTTTATGCATTTATATGTCTCTTCAACCTTCACTGAAATAATTAATCGCAGTCAGCAATGAATGTGTTCAAAGTTCCCTACATGGGTTTGAATTAGTCACTAGTATCTGCATTCAGGACCCTGAATTCTGTGAATAATTTCAGGTACTAACACCTGCAGTCTAGGTCTGGGAAGTAAGCTGAGTTGGCAGGTGCGATCTCCTGCTGTAGATCAACCACCAATGAGTTTCAGCCCAAACCCAGCCTCTAAATTGAGAAGCAGCTTTATGTTCTGCTCTGCTGTTTAACTGTGCCATGTGGTTTTTAAACGGCTTTTTCTTTTTTCTTTCTTTCTTTTTTTTTTTTTTGAACAGTCAAGATGAAATTGGCTTCTGGTCAGCAACCCGTTTTCTTTTTCCCTCCTCTGAGGTAGAGTAGCCAAAAAGGATTTTGTTTTGTTCCATTTTGCCTGCAAAGCTATGGGTAGCCAAATATGACTACAAATTATCTACATTGTTTTTATGAAGAAAAATATATTTATTTTCCTAGCACTTGGAAGCATCGCCTGCTAGGGCCAGGGAACTGATGTTGTCCCCTGATTTCTGTCCCAGTCTTACCCTAATTGGAGAGATCTGAGCACACCAGAGGATACGTGGGGCTAAATTGGGGTATTATGAAAATAGTTCACAAAGCAAGTAGAAAGCTATATATAAAAATGATATTTATTTCTCATTTTAAATGAAGCCTAAGACAAAAGGCATATAGGTAAACACAGCTGCAACATTTTTAGGCATATAATCAAATGCAAAAATAATATTGGAAAACTATGTTAATTATTGTAATTAAATTGTGAACAGTATTGATAGAAAAATATCTTTAAAACATATAAAATCAAAATGGAGCTTATCACATTAGGGGAGTTTGCTCTATTATATATGAGGTGCCCAGGTTGAGGTACCATTTGGCCAATGCCATACTGCTCCCCAGCAGTGCACTAGGGAAAAGAATGGATTGGCAGGGACCAGAAAAGGGCTCCATACCTCTCCACTTCCCCGGCCTGATTTCAAATTTTGGGGAATTATGTTTGTCTGGACCCAACTCCAGAAATTTGGCAGGGAATGGTGGGGAGAGCATAGGCTTTGGGGTCAAAGTGATCTGTATTTGAAGCATGGCCCAGCCATCCTTTACCAACGTGACTTTCCTCTCCACGTCCCTATCTATAACATGGGGCAAGGGTCTTGAAACCCTTAGAAACCCCAATTCCACAAACTGTTGTCAAAACTGTTGTCTGTACAAAAGAAAATGTGTCATGTACCCCGCATAGTTTGTCCAGCCTTGTTATTATATGAACATGAAGCTCTTGTCCTTGATTGTTAAGTGCCTTGGGGTTTGAGGAATGGTCAAGCAAACCTGGCTTAACCGTAAAGATACTAAACTCCCAAAGTCCAGAAGACTGTTTCCAGCTGCCTGTAGTGTTAGTGTTCGCTTTCCTCACGGATTTCTTTGTTCGTGAAGACACCTTAACTCCAATCGAGGCTTTTAAACAAGTGTTGGAGTCTTGTTCTGGTCTACCATGCTTCTCTTTTAGAACGTTCCTGGTTGTAGGAGAAAACTGGTCATCAACCAAGAGGTTTATGGGTGCCATTTCTCCTACTTACTTTGTATCACCCAAGGGGGAAAAAAATGCTTCTTCAAGCTTTCCGATCAACTTCACTCACAGCAAAGTCTGGTTGAGGAGCCACACTGGAGTCTTCCCCATCTGTTGCTTCGTGGAAATGTTTGTACAGGATCTGGGCTTTCTGCCGAGACCCATTTCCATCATAAGTCTTGTGTTTCCTGTGCATATTCTCACTCTACACATTAACCCCCTTTTCAGTTTTCACTTAAGTCTTATCTCTCACTTGATGAGCAATTTTTTCACTGGCTGGATCATTTGCAACAGTTTCACAAATGTCTTTTTCTCATTTCTGTAGGGAGAAATTGGTGAACTTGTTCATTCCTGAGATCTGAGCTACCGCTGAATTCATTTCTCTCTTTAATTTACTCATTTTTATATTCTGGCGAAGAATCCTAAGTGGCTTAGCTTGTCTCAATTTTTCTTAATTTTCATCATACACACTAGCAGTTGGCTTTTGTGTCGGGGGGAGGGGTTAGGAACAATTATTTCACAAAGAACAAAATTTTTAATAGGTGACTATAAGTGACAGCATCTAACAGCAAGTACACGTGATACAAAGCATACAGAAGTGGGCTTACTGGCATAGATATCAGGCTGACTCAACTCTGGATCCCAGCCACAGGGCACAGGTAGATCCTTACCATAGCACGATGTCACACAGTGTTTACCTAAGTGGCAGAGCTAGGTAGATCTGTTCAACTTCAAACCCTGCACTTCTTCCACAACACGTTGCAAGTCACAGAAGCCAGCCAGCCTCAACTTAAGGCTGTAAGGTGAAAATCCTCATAACAATAATTGCCTGTTTCACAGTGCTGTGAAAATCAAATAAAATAATATTTGTGAAAAACGTTTGAAAGATTTTAAGTACTCTGCCATTAGAGTGTTTTCTTTCCTACTACAGAAATTCTATTCCAGAATAGCCCCCATCTTCTGCCACCAGCCAAGAGGGACCTATGGTTTTAGGGCTAGAACAGAATCTGTGTGGGGAAAATGTAATGGGGAGGGGGCCTGTGCAAAATTTTGCAAATCCTTAAAAAATAAATGTTTTTACAACCAATAAAACAAAACATAGGACATTGCTGGTAGGAAAGTAAAATCGTTCAGCCACTATGGAAAGTAGTATGGCAGGTTCTCAAAAATGTAAATAGAATTACCATATGATCCAACAATTCGTCTTCTGGGTATACACTCAAAAGAATTGAAAATGAAGACTTGAACAGATGTTTGTACACCGTGTTCATAGCAGCACTCTTCACTCTAACCAAAAGGTAAAAATAACCTAAATTTCCATTAACAGATGAGTAGATGAAAAAAAGTGGTATATATACACAATAGGATATTATTCAGCCTTAAAAAAATGGCATGAAACCTGATATATGCTACAACATGGGTGAACCTTGAGGACATGATGCTCAGTGAAATAAGCCAGACCCAAGAGGGCAAATATTGTTTAATTTCACTTTGTGGGGTATCTAGAGTGGGCAGATTCATAGATTAATAAAGATAAAAAATAGAATGGTATTTTCCAGGGGCTGGGGTGAGGGGATAGTAGGGTGTCAATGATTAATGGGGACCGAGTTTCAGTTTGGGAAGATGAAAAGTTCTGGAGATGATGGTGGCGATGTCTGCACAACAATGTCACTGTACCTGATGTCAGTGAACTCTGCTCTTCAAATGGTAAATTTTATGTTATGTATATTTTATAAAGTAAAAACGAAAACACAATCTTAAAGGCACCTACACTAGACAAATCAATATTAATGTCATGCTAATCATCTTAAATGAGTAATAATGTTTTGTAAATTAATTTCTTTTTATCATTCTTTTTCTCCCCAGTTTTATCAATTTTTTTTTTGTAGTGTTAATGAGATCTGCCTTATTCATCTGCTTTAGCTGTGGATTATAAACAGATTAAAGGTCATTTATTTTGCCTTTATCTGGTCCTTCATCAAAATGCTCAGTAAATTTCTCTGTCTCATGTCTAAGAATACTGTCTTTCTACCTCCTGGGTTACACCATGATTTCCAATAAGGTATGTTTTGTGGATTTGTGAGATGGAAAAAAGTTTGTATTTTTCAACCTTTTCCCAGTCTTTTCTAACTTTCTCCAAGTAAACACACGTTAGAGCCTCTGCCATCAGACCCCCGGGTCAGTCCCAGCTCCTCCTTTCTTCCTTGGTGACTCAGGCATGCAGTGTTGAGACTGGATTCCTTTACCTTATTCCTCCTTCTTTCTCTCTTTCAAGACTTCATTGCAAACATTACCTTCTTTCTCTCATCCACTCTGTTTCTCCTTTTTATTGATGATGCCACTTCCCTTTTTTTTTCTTTCTTTTCTGCTATTTCCCTCAGTAGAGATAACCTGCAACTCTAATGCCTAGCAACCAAAATTCTCTAAGAGACGTGAGAATTGAGTAAGAAACATTCAGTTTATCTGATTAGAGAAATGGATTGTAAGGGATGGCGAATTACTACAATAGTAGGCAACTAATAAATATTTGTAATTGAGGCCAACTGTTTTAAGAAGGAATGACAAGGTGTCCTTCTGAGGTTTAATTGAAGAGGTCTTGCCCCAAGCTCCACCCAAGTATGAGTGGTGGTATAACTGTGGTTAAGAACATACACTTTGGAATCAGCTACAGTTGGACTAGAACCCAGCCTTTGCCACCAACTAGCTACAAGACTAAATTTTACTCTCATTCTAGGGATAATGCCTATTACGAGGACTAAGTGAAATCAAGGATGTAAAGTAATACGAGGTTTATATTTATTCAATTTGTACATACTAGCAGCTATGCCTATGATCACAGAATAAGAAATTCTTCTTCTCTCTCTCTTTTATTTTATTCTCATATATAGTTTACCCTCCCTATTATTCCTTTATAAAGTGTATTAGGAAATCATTAAAAAATATATATGACCATTAGCAGAAATATTTTTGTTTCTAGAGCCTAAAACTCTAAGTATGCAATGGTTGTTTCCTGAGCCCCTCCTTCCAAAGAATTCGGAGTAGAATGAAGGCACATGCAGTAAAGTTATAGAAAGAGAGGTTTTGTCAGTTTTTCTGTCAGGTTTCCTCCACCTCTGGAGTTAATCCTTTTCCCTGACACTTTCTCTTCGTGCAAATCAATGAATACAATGAATATAAGTGTACTTCCACTGCATTGAAGGAAATGGGTCTCTTGAACTACAAATAGCATCAGGTAACCCCAGAGCACCCTCGGTAGGATCCAAGGCCCTGGGTGTAATGTGAAAGGAAGAAGTGGGGAAATAGAGTTGGGTTTTTCCTTCATCTCTCGAGTGATAAGTGTCTCTAGTTATGTAGCTGTGATTACTCAAGTCTTACAATATTCATTTTGGACTGATGTGAAAGATGAGGAAAATAATACAACGTCTGATTATCTTTGCAAAAAGCTGCATGAAGAGTGAGAGGTTTTAAGTGGTCGGGCCATAATGGTAGGGAGGATGTGAACCCAGATTGGAGCCTGTTTCCTCCTCTGAGTCAGTTGATTTTCTCAGCTCCAGTAGCATCTGCAGACTGAGCCCCTCAAGGTCAATAATCAGAGTTCAGTGAAGATCTCAGCGTTGTACTGAGGGGCTTGAACTTGGATGGGTGCAATAAGCAAAGAGCTTGACTTTTCTCCAATTACTTCCTTCCAACCTGCTTTGAAGCATCACCCTTTTTTCCAGCCTAACATTAAATTCTGGCTAGTTTCTATTATGAGCATCTCACTGGGATAATAAGACTCACTTTGCAGTATGTAAAAGTCGCTCTCATCGGATTCAAGCCTTCTCCCCATTCCCAGCTCAGGTCTGATGCTGGCTCAGGGGACTTCAGTGAGGAAGAAAATGTGGGCTGTTCTTGCCTTGTTTAGTTATCGCCTCCTACTGACGAGGCTGGTGAGGGTGAGGGGAGACTTGAGAAAACATACCAAAGTCTAAGTTGATTGGTTTTGTTATAATATGACTACTGGGGTAATAGTAATAGACGTCCAGATGCTGAGCTTTTCCTTAGGTGCAGGTACATGGGTTCCTCAGAAGACTTGTAGAACTTGAACTTGCTTCCCAGACACACATGGAGGCCTCTTCAACTCACTTCTACTGCTCTCCTTCCAACCACAACTCCTGCACCCGCAAGTCTACCCCACAGCCTCATAGCACCAGACATGCTCTTGGCCTTTACCTCTTCAAAGGAGGTCACACTTGGCCACTATCTTCAGCACCTACCTTGCCCAGGGAAAACCCACATCACTGTCTCTCCACTGGGCATACTGGTCACCTCCTGCTGGTTTCACCATTGTCTGGCCTCTCATCCCCCAGGCTGCTGGGAGTGGAGGGGTGAGGCTGCCCTGACAGTGAGCTCTGTGTTATTCAGCCCAATGAGGAGACGTCTAATACCTCCCTTTTGAATGTGGAGGATTAATTACCGCTCCTCTCTCTCTCTGAGCACCAGGCATGGTATCTAGACTAGTAAAATTCTATTTAATATCCTGTTATACATATTTATTAAATATATCAACATAGTCTTTCTGTGAATGTGTTGAATGCATAAGTGAAATCTTCGTGGGTGGGAAACTTCCTGTGCACATAGTTCCAAACTAGATCAAAAGCTTGTTAAGGGCTTCCCTGGTGGCGCAGTGGTTGAGAGTCCGCCTGCCGATGCAGGGGACGCGGGTTCGTGCCCCGGTCCGGGAAGATCCCACATGCCGCGGAGCGGCTGGGCCCGTGAGCCGTGGCCGCTGAGCCTGCGCGTCCGGAGCCTGTGCTCCGCAACGGGAGAGGCCACGGCAGTGAGAGGCCCGCGTACCGCAAAAAAAAAAAAAAACAGAAAAAAACAGCTTGTTAACAGCAGAAAAAGCACTGCATCATATACTTCTTTCAATCATATAAATGCACATTGGTAATGATTCATACCCTAGTGAATTGCTCAAGCAGCTCAATGATATATTTCCTCCCTTCCCATTTTGATACAGTAATTATCAATATTTTGAAGGCATTTATCTATTTAGTAGCATAATAACATAGTTGTACTGACAGACAAATAAGTGATATCAACAGGATAAAGTGGGGTGTAAAGATATGATTAGAATTATTTGAGCAGAAATGAGGAGAAAATATGACTAAGATTTACTAATCACCTGCCGTGGTAATGGTCTGTATGACCTCCTTCAGCAATAGAGCAAGGTGGCCAACTTTTAATTTAAAAAACCTGGGCTCTAAGAAATTAAATGTGACGACAAGTGCATGGCTAAGTGACAGATGGGGTCCAACTTCAGATCTGTTTCAATAGCCTCTTTTGCTCAGTTCTGAGGAACTCAGGTGAGAGAAGTTCAATGAGAACTCTTGTATGTTCTTGGGTTAAATTGCTCTTTTGGATTTCTCTTTCACTGAACAAGTTTTCTTAGAGAAATAAATGAAGGAAGTATTTGTCCTCTTGACCAGAAGCTCCATGGCAAGAGAGAACATAACTTTTTTAGATCTCTGACCCCAGTATTTGGCATAGTGCCTATGGTTTGCACATAGTAAGGGCCATCTACATTTAATCAAAATAATAAACAGTATATGATGAGGCAAAATGATACCTAAGGAAGAAGAGAAAATATATAAAGAAACAACTTGAGTTTGATCATCTAAAGACAGGTTTTAGGAAATGCTTGAATTTTTAGATTAAAAGAAAGCTGAAATTTGACACCTTTATTTCTTTGTGCAGAGAGAGAGAGAGAGTTTCAGAATAGCTTCCCCCTTATAAAATAGGGATGAGCAGATTGTGGCAGCTGAATGGAACATCCTGGCAGATTGCATTAGGAGAATGATAACGTGAGAATCAATGTTTAAAACATTCCCTTAAAAACCAACTCTCAAAATTAAAAAATGCAATCTCTGAGAAATGCCTGAGATACTTACTTGGAAGGTATGAGCAGGAATGAACAATTAACTTCATGATATTTAGATATTTTATTCCCTAATTGTTCCTGGCCTTGTTTATAAAGATCTCTAGACAAAGTGAATCGTCTTTAAATATCAGAGTAGCAGGCTCTATCTTTCACTACTTTCTTTTATACGTCTTATTTTCCTGGAGAGCCCATAATTCTATAATACTGATCTCAAAACAAGGAGCTGCCACAAATGGTGGGGCTGCATTCCTGCTTGAAACAGTGAGATAGAAACACAAAGCCAGTTTACGGCTTAAGCCAGATGAACGGCTCAAGCCTCTGCTCCTGCATTTGTGCTTATGCTAAGGAATCCTACTTCCCACACACCGAGTCTGACATCAGTTCAGGGGTTTGGGGGCATACTGATTTGGGTGCAGAAAAAAATATTCTCACACTTGGGATTGCACGAGGAGAATATTTCTGCCTTACACTCCAGTGCAAATGCCTCCAAGATTGGGCTTAGTAGAGATCCTATCATCCTTTTGCCTTTCTGTCTCTCAAAATGCTTGGGACTCAGCATCTCCCACCATCACCAGGGGCAGGATTCATAGCAGCAACTCCGCTTGCTGTCTTTGCATCCCCAGCTCTAGACTGCTCTCTCCTAATTAGAATGTTGAGATAAAAATTTCAAACAGAGCCCTCAAAATTCTGGACATAGCACTCCAATCTAGACTGTGGAAACTGTCCATTTCAAAAATCTATCCCATAGTCAGTAACACTCCCACCTCACCTGTAAACCACAGTGAGGAGTCCCAACTGCCACCCACTCTCACCCGTGCAAGCATCCACCTCCTCTGCCTCAATGACTTGCTCCTGAGAAACTTCTATAGCAACTCCTTCCACTTAAAATCTCTGCCTATCTACATGGCAGCCCGGCTCCTACAATGGTCATAGCCAACTGGGTTCATTCTTTGTGCTTTGAAAATCACACTCAATATTAGTATTATAAACCAGTATACTGAACATACACTGACACTCTGAGAATTGCTCCTCAAATTTGATTTGTTCAAGTGCATAATGCCATCTTTTACAGCATAACTTTTTAAAAATGTTATTCTTCAGGATTACATTGAATATCTTGAACAGCTTTTAAAAATATTATTCACTGACAAATATAAATAAATATAGATATAGACATATACCAGTTTTTATTCCCTTCCTCAACACTACGCATGAGTCTCTGCAAAATTTTACTATTGTTTCTAAAGAGTCATCTGGAAGGGTTTTTACTTTCAATAGCCTTATAAGAATAACATTTGTAAAAGAAAAAATATTGCATAAGAAAACATGTTTTCTGCATTGTGATCACTTGCACCTGTGGTTTGCCATAAAAAAGGTGAGGCATTTAGATCTTTGATAATCTCTATAATAGTAAGTGGAACTATTATAGGCTTTATTATTGAGGTAAATTTTGTCTTGGCACTTAAAAATTTGTTTGAAATTTTGGAATCAGGAAGTACTTTTTGTAGAAAAACATTCAAATACACATTTAAACTGAAATACCGATGACGATATAGTGGAAGGTCATTAAACTTTCTGCTCTTGTTCTTTCCTTTCTTCGTCTAAATTTTCCTTAAACCAAAAATTTATTTACCATTTTCTTTGATACTGGTTGAGGAAATTATACATATCGTATGTTTATCTATTAGTATTTGTTGGTGTGTATCTTACTTTCTACCATGAAAAATTGTATACTGTATAGAAAGCTTCAGAAGGACATTTTCTTGTTTAATAACATTAGTTGTTCAGAAAATCCATTATTAAGTTTACACTTACATTTTGGAGCTCAGATATACAGACACAAAGCTGCATTATAGACTTCCTAGCTAATTTTATGAGGCCAGCATTACCCTAATACCAAAGCCAGACAAGGATATTACAATATAAGAAAACTATAGACCTATATCTCTTATGCACATAGATGCAAACATCCTCAACAAAATATTGAACCCAACAATGTGGAAAAAATTTTTACACCACAACCAAGTGGGATTTCTTCCAGTTATGCAAGTCTGGTTCAACATTCCAGAAGCAATGTAATCCATTATATCACAGGCTGAAAAATAAAAACTGCATGATTACATCAGCAGATGCAGAAAAAGCATTTGATGAGTGTTTAAAAATTCAACACTCGGGCTTCCCTGGTGGCGCAGTGGTTGAGAGTCCGCCTGCCGATGCAGGGGACACGGGTTTGTGCCCCGGTCCGGGAAGATCCCACGTGCCGCGGAGCCGCTGGGCCAGTGAGCCATGGCCGCTGAGCCTGCGCATCCGGAGCCTGTGCTCCTCAACGGGAGAGGCCACAACAGTGAGAGGCCCCC
>RJWK010020169.1:6955-23610 GCA_004363435.1 Platanista minor
AAAAAAAAAAAAAAAAAAAAAAAAAAAAAAAAAAAAAAAAAAAAAAAAAAAAAAAAAAAAAAAAAAAAAAAAAAAAAAAAAAAAAAAAAAAAAAAAAAAAAAAAAAAAAAAAAAAAAAGCAGCAAGGGAAGAGCAAAAAATAACATACAAGGGAATCCCCATAAGATTAACAGCTGATCTTTCAGCAGAAAGGCTGCAAGCCAGAAAGGAGTGGCAGGACATATTTAAACAACTGATGAAAAGGAAAACTCTAAAACCAAGATTACTCTACCCAGCAAGGATCTCATTCAGATTCAATGGAGAAATTAAAAAAAACTTTAGCAAAAGCTAAGAGAATTCAGCACCAAGCAAAAGCTAAGAGAATTCAGCACCAACAAACCAGCTTTACCACAAATGCTAAAGGAACTTTTCTAGGCAGGAAACACAAGAGAAGGAAAAGACCTACAAAAACAAACCAAAAACAATTAAGAAAATGGTACTAGGAACATACATATCAATAATTACCTTAAGTATAAATGGATTAAATGCTCTAACCAAAAGACATAGACTGGCTGAATGGATACAAAAACAAGACCCATATATGCTGTCTACGAGAGACCCACTTGAGACCTAGGGACACATACAGACTGAAGGTGAGGCATGGAAAAAGATATTCCATGCAAATGGAAATCATAAGAAAGCTGGAGTTGCAATTCTCATATCAGACAAAATACACTTTAAAATAAAGATTATTACAAGAGACCAAGAAGGACACCACATAGTGATCAAGGGAACAATCCAGGAAGAAGATATAACAATTGTAAATATTTATGCACCCAACATAGGAACAAGGCAATACATAAGGCAGATGGTAACAGCCGTAAAAGGGGAAATCAACAGTAACACAAACATTGTAGGGGACTTTAACACCCCAGTTTCACCAATGGACTGATCAACAAAAATGAAAATAAAGAAACGCAAGCTTTAAATGACACATTAAACAAGCTGGACTTAATTGATATTTATAGGATATTCCATCCAAAAACAACAAAATACACTTTCTTCTCAAGTGCTCATGGAACATTCTCCAGGATACATCATATCTTGGGTCACAAATCAAGCCTTGGTAATTTTACAAAACTGAAATCATATCAAGTATCTTTTCCAACCAAAACGGTATGAGACTAGATGAAATTACAGGAAACGATCAGTAAAAAATACAAACACATGGAGGCTAAACAATACACTACTAAATAACCAAGAGATCACTGAAGAAATCAAAGAGGAAATCAAAAAATACCTGGAAACAAGTGACAATGAAAACACGATGCTCCAAAACCTATGGGATGCAGCAAAAGCAGTTCAAAGAGGGAAGTTTATAGCAATACAATCCTACCTCAAGAATCAAGAAACGTCTCAAATAAACAACCTAACCTTACACCTAAAGCAATTAGAGAGAGAAGAACAAACAAACCCCAAAGTTAGCAGAAGGAAAGTAATCATAATAAGCAGATCAGAAATCAAAGAAATAAAAATGAAGGAAGAGATAGCAAAGATCAGTAAAGCTAAAAGCTGGTTCTTTGAGAAGACGAACAAAATTGATAAACCACTAGCCAGACTTATCAAGAGAAAAAGGGAGAAAACTCAAATCAGTATAATTAGAAATGAAAAAGGAGAAGTAACAACTGACACTGCAGAAATACATCGGATCATGAGAGATTACTACAAGCAACTATATGCCACTAAAATAGACAACCTGTAAGAAATGGACAAGTTTCTAGAAAAGCACAACCTTTTGAGATTGAACCAGGAAGAAATAGAAAATATAAACAGACCAATCACAAGCACTGAAATTGCAGCTGTGATTAGAAATCTTCCAAAAAACAGAGGCCCAGGACCAGACGGATTCACAGGTGAATTCTATCAAACATTTAGAGAAGAGCTAATACATATAGTTCTCAAATTCTTCCAAAATATAGCAGAGGGGGGAACACTCCCAAACTCATTCTACATGGCCACCATCACCCTGATACCAAAACCAGACAAAGATGTCACACAAAAAAGAAAAGTACAGGTCTTCCCTGGTGGTGCAGTGCTTGAGAGTCCGCCTGCCAATGCAGGGGAAGCGGGTTCGTGCCCTCGTCCGGGAAGATCCCACATGCTGCAGAGCGGCTAGGGCCGTGAGCCATTGCCACTGAGCCTGCACGTCCAGAGCCTGTGCTCCACAACAGGAGAGGCCACAACAGTGAGAGGCCTGTGTACCACACACACACACACAAAAAAGTACAGGCCAGTATCACTGTTGAATATAGGTGCAAAAATCCTCAATAAAATAGTAGCAAACAGAATCCAGCAGCACATTAAAAGGATCATACACCATGATCAAGTGGGGTTTATCCCAGGAATGCAAGGATTCTTCAATATATGCAAATCAATCAGTGTGATACACCATATTAACAAACTGTAGGATAAAAACTATATGATAATATCAGTAAATGCAGAAAAATCTTTCAACAAAATTCAACACCCATTTATGATAAAAACTCTCCAGAATGTAGGCATAGAGGGAACTTACCGCACCATAATAAAGGCCATATAAGACAAACCCACAGCCAACATCGTTCTCAATGATGAAAAACTGAAACCATTTCCACTAAGGTCAGGAAGAAGACAAGGTTGCACTCTCACCATTATTATTCAACATAGTTTTGGAAGTCTGAACCCCAGCAATCTGAAAAGAAAAAGAAATAAAAGGAATCCAAAATGGAAAAGTAGAAGTAAAATTGTCACTGTTTGCAGATCACACGATACCATACGTAGAGAATCCTAAAGATGCTACCAGAAATCTATTAGAACTAGTCAATGCGTTTTGTAAAGTAGCAGGATAGAAAGTTAATGCACAGAAATCTCTTGCATTCCTATACATCACTGATGAAATATCTGAAAGCGAAATTAAGGAAACACTCCCATTTACCACTGCAAAGAAAAGAATAAAATACCTAGGAATAAACCTACCTAAGGAGACAAAAGACCAGTATGCAGAAAACTCTGAGACACTGATGAAAGAAATTAAAGATGATACAAACAGATGGAGAGATATACCATGTTTTTGGATTGGAAGAATCAACATTGTGAAAATGACTGTACTTCCCAAAGCAATCTACAGATTCAATGCAATCCCTATCAAAGTACCAATGGCATGTTTCACAGATCTAGAACAGAAAATTTCACAATTTGTATGGAAACACAAAAGACACTGAATAGCCAAAGCAATCTTGAGAAAGAAAAACAGAGCTGGAGAAATCAGGCTCCCTGACTTCAGATTATATTACAAAGCTTCAGTAATCAAGACAGTATGGTACTGGCACAAAAACAGAAGTATAGATCAATGGAACAGGAAAGAAAGCCCAGAGGTAAACTCACGCACATATGGTCACCTGATCTTTGATAAAGGAGGCAAGAATATACAATGGAGAAAAGGCAGCCTCTTCAATAAGTGGTGCTGGGAAAACTGGACAGCTACATGTAAAAGAATGAAATTAGAACACTTCCTAACACCATACACAAAAATAAACTCAAAATGGATTAAAGACCTAAATGTAAGGCCAGACACTATAAAACTCTTAGAGGAAAACATAAGCAGAACACTCTATGACATAAATCACAGCAAGATCCTATTTGTCCCACCTCCTACAGAAATGGAAATAAAACCAAAAATAAACAAATGGGACCTAATGAAACTTAAAAGCTTTTGTAAAGCAAAGGAAACCATAAATAAGATGAAAAGACAACCCTCAGAATGGGAGAAAATATTTGCAAAGGAAGCAACTGACAAAGGATTAATCTCCAAAATATACAAGCAGCTCATGCAGCTCAATATCAAAAAGACAAACAACCCAATCCAAAAATGGGCAGAAGACCTAAATATACATTTCTCCAGAGCAGATATACAGATTGCCAACAAATACATGAAAGGATGCTCAAATCACGAATCGTTAGAGAAATGCAAATCAAAACTACAATGAAGTATCACCTCACAGCAGTCAGAATGGCCATAATCAAAAAATCTACAAAGAATAAATGCTGGAGAGGGTGTGGAGAAAAGGGAACCCTCTTGCACTGTTGGTGGGAGTGTAAATTGATACAGCCACTATGGAGAACAGTATGAAGGTTCCTGAAAAAACTAAAAATGGAACTACCATATGTCCCAGCAATCCTACTACTGGGCATATACCCTGAAAAAAGACATAATTCAAAAAGAATCATGTACCACAATGTTCTTTGCAGCACCATTTACAATAGCCAGGACATGGAAGCAACCTACTTGTCCATCTACAGATGAATGGATAAAGAAGATGTGGCAGATATATGCAATGGAATATTACACAGCCATAAAAAGAAACAAAATTGAGTTATTTGTAGTGAGTTGGATGGACCTAGAATTTGTCATACAGAGTGAAGTATGTCAGAAAGAGAAAAACAAATACTCTATACTAATACATATATATAGAATCTAAAAAAAAAAAAAAAGAAATGGTTCTGAAGAACCCAGGGGCAGGACAGGAATAAAGACACAGGTAGAGAATGGACTTGTGCACACAGTTCGGGGGGAAAGGTAAACTAGGATGAAGTGAGAGAGTGGCATTGACATATATACACTGCCAACTGTAAGGTAGATAGCTAGTGGGAAGCAGGAGCATAGCACAGGGAGATCAACTTGGGGCATTTTGACCACCTAGAGGGGTGGGATAGGGAGAGTGAGAGGGAGATGCAAGAGGGAGGGGATGTGGGGATAAATGTATAGCTGATTCACTTTGTTATACAGCAGAAACTTAACACAACAAGGTAAACAATTATACTACAATAAAGATATTTTAAAAAAAAGGAATGTATTCCAAGGGGAAAAATTCTAATAGATTGAAATCTACTTTGGAGTAAAAAAACTAGCAAAAAAACCTTCTATAGAATGCAGAGGGGAAATGTTTTTCTTAAAAGAAGCAAAAAGGATGAGAGGGGAAATATACCAGAGAATTTCCCTAAGGAAATATTATTTTACATATGTAAATCTGTGGGTGTATCTGGTTATATTTTCTGAAATTGAAAAATAGTTCTTTTAGGAAATATTTAGACAATGATAGGCTATTGGTCTCAGTCCTTGTAACCTAGGACTCATAATGATAACAAAAATAGGTATAGAAAATACTCATATATTTAATTTCCCTGAAAAAATATCTTGCTGACCTCACTGGTTTTCAGAAAATGCATTGAATGTATTTTTTATTTATTGTACTTCATCACCTTGAAATAGTTGTAGAAATTAAAAAATAATAGAGACTTTTTTTAAAAAAAGGAAGGAGTAGAGAGTAGCATTCTTTACCCAACTCTGTCATTAACCTGGGAAGTTTCCTTGTGGAAGTCATTGAACATTGTTAAAACACATCCTGTTTTTAATGTAACACATTCTGAGAATTTCTAGAAGATATACTTTTGGCTGGATTCCCTGCTTTGTTATGCTCTATCCTGCCAGCTGGGGTCTCTAGGGTATATTTTAATTACATTGAGGGAAATTGTAGTAATGAGAAAAAAGTCTCCAACACTGTTTCAATGATTAATTTTACCGGAAGCTTTATAAGCAGAGCATTTAATTCACTTACAAAGTATCCATTTGTGATGTCATTCATAACAGCATAATGATGGGGTATGGAAAATTTTACAGTGATATTTTTGAAAAAATGAAGGTATTTTAAGACCATTTCAGAGATAATATATACCTTTTTCCAAGGTGAAGGTAGCTATACAGAGTGAATATATTTGTGTGTGTGTATATATACATATATATATGTATGTGTGTGTTTGTGTATTTTTTAAACCTGAAGTGTATGCAAACTTGCTACACATAGATACTCTGCACTAGTTAGTTGTGCCTTAGGACATATTGAATTATACAATCACTGATATTTTTTCTGTAGTCCTAAAAGCCTAAAATTTCATAATATGTTGATGAAAATATTACTCTCATTGAAAAATTTTATCATCTCTTTTCCTCCATGATTAACTTTTGAATAAACCATAACTACAAACACACAATCAATTTTATTATAACATCTACTATTTCTCATAATTTTCAGTGTGTCCCAAATCTGGGGAAAGAAAATCTTTTGGCTAAAACCTTTTTCCATTTTGCCATTTATATTTCATATATAAAGTGAAGGACTGACATATAATACTAACCACAGTAATGTGAATAAAAATTTTTTAAAGTAAAAAAAATATTTAAGAAGTAAAAAATATAAATAATAAATGGACATGGTAACTGGAAGCAACTGAAAGCCCTTATGAGGTAATTTTATACTACATGACCTTAAGTATTTATATGGAATATTTGCAAAATTACCTTCATTAAAACTTTTATATATTTTGCAGAAATATATTGAGTAAGAATACCAGTGTTAGAACAGAGATTATGCAATATTTGACACACTTATGTGAAGGAAAAATAAATTATCTGGAGAGCATATTAAAAATGCAAATTTTTCGGATTCTGTGGAGACCTACCGAATTAGAAATTCCAAGGGATAGGTCTTGAAATAGGTATATTTAACTAGTGATCTAGATGACTTTATCTGAGTAAGTAGCATCTAAAATTAGTATTGGATTTATATGTGAAGAGCTATAGAACAATGGCATGAGATATAGATTTTAAAGTTGCTGTAGATTTTAAATAAGATAACAGATTTACTTGATAAACATAAGTTGAAATTTTAAAAAACTCAATAAAAGACCTATGGATTTAAGACAGGAGGGAATCCTTTCTTATCTATCATGTTGGTTATTTTTTAGAATGGAATTATGCAAAATATTATGTCTAAGAATTTTATTCAAGGAATATTTTAACAAGGAAAAACAAAAATTAATAAAAATGCCTGTTGGAATTATACAGTAGTTATATTACAATACATATGAGAATATAATACTATGTGATCATTAAAATACTGATGCAGAAACTTACTCATTGAAATGGCAATACAAAATTAAAAGTACGTTACAGAAGAGAATATGTAGTATGATCAGATTTGTTTTATAGAACTCAATAGAAATATTTTTATGGTGAAAATGTAGAGAAGAAAGTAAACTATAAGTTCAATGGTAGTTTTCTGTGACTGGTTGAGTTTTATTTTTTATTTTGCTTAATTGCAAATAAGCAAATTCCTAGTGTGTGTGTGTTTATGTATGTGTTACATAAACATTACAAGACTATTGTTAATGTCAAAAATAACTGCAAGCCCTTAGTATATCCTTGCAACTATTCTAATTCAATTAGATCTTTATAACAATGCTATTTCTTAATTAATGTTACTATTAAACAGGGAAGTCAACCCAGGCAGGTCAAGTGATTTTCCCAAATTCATACAGCTAGTGAGTGTATATTACATTTTATTAAAAATTTTCTAAATTATATAAAGACAATAGTATTGATAATTTAGTTTATAGCTTCTATTTTACCTTGTTATTTGTATAATTTTAAAATATTTTACAGCCTCATTTTTTTAAGATTTGGATGGTATGTTTAAAACAGAAAAAAGTTTATCGGGCTTCCCTGGTGGCGCAGTAGTTGAGAGTCCGCCTGCCGAGTGAGGGGACACGGGTTCGTGCCCTGGTCCGGGAAGATCCCACATGCCACGCAGTGGCTGGGCCCGTAAGCCATGGCCGCTGAGCGTGCGTGTCCGGAACCTGTGCTCTGCAACGGGAGAGGCCACAGCAGTGAGAAGCCCGCATACTGCAAAAAAAAAAACAAAAAAAAAACAAACAAACAAACAAAAAAAGACAAAGTTTATAATTTATTGTCAACACTCAGTTTTCACAGAAAAATTCAACAAATTCAGTCTAATGTCTGATTTAATATTTATTTGCTTTTATCTTTCTATATCATCACTACAAGATTTTATTAAGGATAACCACGTCTAGATGCTATCAAAATCATTCAGAATGCAATCTGACTTCCAAAACTGAATGTAGAATATATCACGTGTGATAGAACATTATTTCTTCTATTTTTACTTTAATTTTACTTTAAGCTTGTGCATGCATGGATATATATGTATATATCTTTCTATATACATACATACATATATATCTTCATTTTGAAAAAATAGAAACTTTTATTAAATAAATTTTTAAAGGAGTTGAAAAAAAGCTGAATATACTTCATTTGAGAATATTTATATTGAACTCTTGGCTACAGTTTGGGAAGTGGCAGTGTACTGGAGGAATAAAGTGAATCAGAATATCATTGCTTGGGCAGAGTTACATAGTGTGCAATGGCAGGGTTACACAGTGCGTTTGCAAAGTTAAAAACTAACACTTCTCTTGACTTCTCTACTGCCTGCTTAACTGCATGTTTTCTATGGCTATTGCAACCAATAGGACAAGATGAGGTTGAAAATCTACCTAATAGGTTAGATTTTTTGGTCAGATTATTTAGACTAGAAAAAATGTAAAACATGATTTAAAAGCATATTATAAAATCTCTAAAGCTGTTGTTTGCTAGTTCATTTTATTTCAGTTTAACAGAGGCGTTGGGCTAAGTGCTGTGGACAAAAAGAAGAATTACGGTCTGTCCTTTTAGGAGCTCCCTACCTAGGTAAGAAAGAAAGAGAAAGAGAGAAGGAGAAGGAGAGAAGGAGAAAGAGAGAACGAGAAAGAAAAAGAGAAAAGAGCATTTTTGTAATACAGTATGGTAAGTGCTGTGATAGACCTTCAGAAGGATAGAATGGGAACGTGGTCCAACCTTTGTGGTTAGGGTACTTAAATTAGGCTTCTCGAAGGAAATTTGTCTTAAAATATAAGATAGGTTAAAAAAAGAGTAAAATTTATATGAGGGGGGAGAGAGGGAGAGGGGCTAAAAAGGTATTTTTTTTTTCTGACCAGAAATAATAGCAGAAATAAATAGGAAGGAAGGTCTGAAACAGTTAGGTTGTTGGTAAGGTTTGTTCTATGTAAATGGCTCTCCTCCCTGGATCAAATGTAGACAGGAAGTGAAATGAACCCTCCAGCGATACAATGAGGGCCCTAGTTGTCTATGTTTCGAAATGCACACACATTTGTGGTCTTGTTGCCTAAAGTGGTGGAGGTGTGACTGGGAATTAGGAAGATCCATTCCTGTAGCAGTTATATGCCATTGTATGATTTGTAAGGAGGCAGTAAACATATTTAGTAAACATTTACTATGTGTTTGTAATGCACTGGTATATAGGTAATGCTGAACATGTAGAATTAGTTGAGGAGTATTTCCTCTTTTTCTATTATTTGGCAGATATTTTACCAAATAGGAATAATATACTCTTAAAAAGTATGGACAACTTTTCTATAAAATTATATTAGCCTGGTTGTGTCTTCTCTTAAAAAATTTTAAATGATAATTAAATTTACTTAATGGATAAGAGGACTATTTACTCATTCTATTTCTTTAGTCAATATCAGAAAATTTTATTGCCAAGAATTTGCCCATTTCTAAATTTTAAAACTTTTAACATAGCTTTTTTTATACTAATATTGCAATATGATCCTTTTTATTTTTATTAATTCTGTATTACATGCTGATTCTACATATACAAGCTATATAGATCTGTTATGTCTCTGTAGTTCTATCAACAGTTTGCTTTATTTAGAGACTACTTCATTAAATTAATGAAATCCATGATTGTTGTATCTTCTTAAAGAATTGGAAATTTTTCATTTGGAGTGAAATGATCATTTTTGAAAAGTCTATTTTTTTCTGATATGAGCATAGATACTCTACCTTTCTTTTGGGTACTTTAATATGTTTATTAAATCTCTCTGTATTCTATATTTATTTTAGATCTATCTCTTGCAATCTCTCTGTGTTCTATATTTTCAATCTTTCCTTCTCTCTCTTTTGGCTTTTATATTTTTTTGCTTTTTTAATATCTATTTTTCTTATTCCTTTTCCTATGTACTAGTTTGGAGGATACTTTTATAAAAAAATAAGTTTTAGTGGGTGAGCTTAAATTTTTATGCTGCATTATTAAAGTCTAAATTAAATTAATACCATAATTCCCTTTCTCAACAACACAGACTCTAAAATATTTTATTTTATTATCTTCTCTTGACTTGCTATCTTTTCCAGTGTTTTACTGCATTTTTTAAACTCACTACTTCATATATTATTAATGTTATTTTATGTGGATTATGTTTAAATAGACTTTCTACACATTAACTCATTTTTCTACCTCACCATTCCTTTTGCATCTCATACAGTTCTTTGGCATTATTTTTACTTTCTCCTAATTGGCTCTGTTGCACAAGGCAGAGTCCAATTAACTAACATGGCTATCTAATATTATTAATACTTTAGTTTTATATGCTTTCTTTTCTTATAAAATATTTCTAATTATTTTGCTACATTATAACACTTTACCTATAAATGTATATTACTAAGTGAAAGGCTACATTCTTTGTGATTCCAACTATATGACGTTATGGAAAAGGCAAAATGATACAGACAGTAAAAAAAATAAAATCAGTGGTTTCTAGGGCTTCACGGTGTAGGAAGGGTAGGTGGGGAGAGAATGAATAGGTGGTGCACAGGGGATATTTAGAGCCATGGAACTATTCCTTTAAGAGTATGGTACTCTTATGGAAGATACATGACATTATGCATTAGTCAAAACCTATGAAGCTATGCAGTACAAAGAATGGACCCTAATATAAGTTATGGTCTTTAGTTAGTAATAATGTATCAATATTGGTTTATCATTTGTAACAAATGCACCACCGGAATGGAAGATGTTAATAATAGGGGAAATTATGTCACCACACAATTTGAGGTGAAAGGGTGGGAACAGGGAAAGAGGATATACGGGAACTCTTTGTACTTTCTTCTCATTTTTTTGAAAACCTAAGCCTTCTCTAAAAAACAAAGTCTATTAATACAAAACAAAATCCACATATAATGTTTAAAGTTGGATAAGCAGTTATTGGGTTATTCATATTCCTTAAGAAATTTTCCAAAACTCCATATCTAGAAACAAAGCTGCTCATAAATTTCTTTACAGTTTTTTTCAATTTTGCATTAAATGGGATTATCAAAATAGGAAGAGACTAGCACACACTAACCATCCCTTAAGTAAAACTATTATCCGTTGTACGGCTTGTCAAAATAATACCAAGAGAAAATGAATAACATTCAAAACATAAAATCATCATCAATAAGCATCATGACCAAAAGAAGATTTTTTATCCCGAGATCTAAAAGTAAGTCATTTAAATACCTTGGTGACACAGTTTGGTAATGTAATACAAATAATTTTTTGGAATTCAGGAAAAGTTGAGCAGAATTCTGCCTTTGTTAAAAATACAAAGTTATCTTGTATTATCTTATATTTTCTGGAAGTTTACTGTCTTCATCTATGTAAAGAGTAGCTTGTATTATCTCTGGGGTCCTATTCACCTTTGCATTCTATTGTTGTATGATCATACTTCTTAATGAGGAGCTTGTGACTTTGTGTGCTGAGACAGTTCATGTAAATGAATTCTTAAGAATCAGAGGCCCTGTTTTCATGCAAATAAACCAAGTGATGAACAATAGAGGAGAGCAAAATTATGAGCAATGTTAATTTGCCATCTATATAACTTTTCTTCACTCTTGAGAATTGATTTGAATATGAAAATAAAATCTGAAGGAATGAAAAAACTAACAGTCATTATCCTAACTGACTGCCAAGTCACTTTCCTTACCCAAATATGAATTTCATTGTTTATGAATATATTTGAAATTACTCAGATAATATGACAAATAGATAATTTTATCAGACTACATCTTTTACAGAAATGAAGATTTGGGGTATTTAGGTGATTTTTATTTTGAAAGTTTAACAATAACTATAGTTAAGCTTGTTCCTTTGTTAGAAGATTATTGGTGAAGTATAGACCCTAAGGTCTATTAAAAATTGTTTATCACTTTTTTCATTTCATAATGGCAATTTATGAATTACAGTTAATTAGTTCCTTTTAAGTATAATTATTCAAAAACTAGCTTTCAAAACTCCTATTTTACTTTCAACTGTGTTCATCTTTAACGCTAATACATATGATCATATAGCTGACTAAAGAGGACCAAGGTCAACACACCATTATAAATAATTAAAAAAAATTAAAACCTGTAACATATTTAAAATTATCTATTCTCTATTTTTTAATAATTAATTTTCAGTTTTACATTAATTATCAAAAGTTAATACTAAAACCATTGATGAAAAGTTTTCCTTTTAGATTCATTCTGATTATTCAATAATATATATATTTTGGGTTTGGATTACTTTAAATAGCTCATTTAAGGTAAAAATTGTTATAGTTAAGTCATAATTTTTCAGAATGCTATGAGGGTATAGGTATTCTAGGTGTTAATATACGATCATAAGAAACTCTGTCATAATGGGATTTAGTATATATACTCAGAAAAACAAATGATAGATCAGACTGTTATCTGGAGTATACTGAATTGGAACAAAGGGAATTTAATATTCTTTAAGAAATATTTCTATCATGCTGTAGTACTGAAATGAATTTCCCTTCTCCCCTCTACAGAATTTCCTGTCTGAATACCTGGGACAGATCATGCAGAATCAGATTATTTCTCTTTTGAAGGATGTTAGGAATACCCAGATATATTTTCACTATCTGGCTCTGTTTGCATTATTCATTTAATGCAACCAAAGTTTCTGCCATTAAAAAGAAGTCTCGTATTGCAAGTTACAATGATTTAAACTGCATCTAATTTTATTTAAATCATGGAGTGGTATCTCTTTGAAATTGTATTGGGATAAATCTTAGGAATCCTGGTGATTTGGGGAAAATAATTTAGTTTCATGAAATTTATTTAATATACTATGTGCTCATGAACATTTCTCAGAAATTGTCTACAGATGAATAATAGTAGATTTTTTTCCCACATTTACATCTATTTCCAGGTTATTATTTCCTGATCTTATCCGTAAGATCTGGAGCCTTCCTCTTTGCGGACATGTTGCCATTTTTCAATAAACACAAATCTTATGCCAGTCCTTGGTGATTTCTCTTGCCTCAGACAGGCACTTATGGTTTATATCACTCACTTAGCCCTGGATCATGTCATTAGTCATTCATTGAAGTTTTCTTTCTTTGAATTATCGAGGGATTTTAAATTATTTGATAGCAGGGTTCATGCTGATAATGAATTCCTAGGAGGGAAATGTCATGGATAAGGATAATCAAGATTTCACAGATAAGTCTGTACTTCAACTAGATCTTGGGAGATTTTTCTAGGCAGAAAGGCAGAAAGAAGTTAACTTGGATATTAGACCTAATGCAACAAAGGCACAAAAATGGTGACAAGGATGTAGGGATATCACTGCTGCTTAAACAGTTTGTAAGCATATGTAGGTTTAAACTAAAGTGATGGTATCAGTAATGAAATTAAAGGGATAGATGCAAAATTTACTTGGAGGAAGAATCTGTAAAAGAAATTCTTATGTATAGGAGAGTTTGAATGACTTACCATCCATGGTACATTTCAACTCTAAGATTCTATCAATATATATTCAATATTCAATATATGCCAGGGTCTTGCATACTAGTTGAATATCAGAGATATTGTCAAAATGAGGTACAAATCAAGTAAAACAAATTCAAAGGATATTGACTATTAAAACAGAATCCCTACTTCTCAGTCTAATGACAAATCATTAGGTCTAAGCAATTTGGCTCTATTCACTGGAGTAGATCATAAGAAACCTGTCCTGGTAGAGTTGAAAACAAATAATAAACTTTATACTAATTTAATATAAAGTTTATATTAGTTGTGACTTTTATTATGTGCTCTATGATCTTTTTTTTTTTTTTTTTTTGCGGTACGCGGGCCTCTCACTGTTGTGGCCTCTCCCCTTTGTGGAGCACAGGCTCCGGACACGCAGGCTCAGCAGCCATGGCTCACGGGCCCAGCCGCTCCACGGCATGTGGGATCTTCCCGGACTGGGGCATGAACCTGTGTCCCCTGCATCGGCAGGCGGACTCTCAACCACTGCACCACCAGGGAAGCCCTGTGCTCCATGATCTTAAATCTGAAAATAGTAATTCATTTTTGAATTAGTTTTAATGCACAAATTTACATATATACTTGCATTTAAAATATCATATTCCTGAGAGAGTTAGGAAAACTAGGGAGAATCAGATAATAGTTTTTAGCAAGGTATATTTCACCAGAAATAATATTTAATTCCTGATTATTTTTAACTTTTAACTTGGCTGAGCACTCAATATTTGAAAAGCAAGGTTATCATTTCTGAAAGATGATCCTTTAATATTAAATAGAGCTTAGAGCAAGAAACACTGGCAGCCCTCTAATTTGTCTTACTAGGTGTACACTTACTAATGACATTCTCTTGGTTGGAAGTCAGCAGTGCTCACAGGCAGAACATGTGTGGATACATTGCTGCGGATTTTACTCACTAAGATAGACTTTCTTTAGCATGTACTTCAAAAGAGTTCTTACCTAAATGTAGCACTCCTAGTCTTATTTTTCCATAAAAAAAATCTCTGGGAATTTGATTCTTCATTTTTGTTCTATCTATTGAAGTGTTAAGCAAATTGCTTTTGAGGAAAATAGTATTCTTACTGATGAATAAATCCTTGGGTTATATCTCTCTAGAGATAAAATGGATATATATAAATATATATATATATATATATATATATATATATATATATATATATATATATAGTCTGCTGTAGAAAATCTACTATGAACATTTGTATAGGATAATTGTGAATATATAATTTCATGTTTCTTGGCTACATACTCAGGTGTGGAATGTCTGGATCCTAAGGTAAATTGTATATTTAACTTTCTAAGAAACTTCCATGGAGTTTTCCAAGGTGGAACCACACTATGCATTCCTAGAAGGAATACATGAGAGTCCAGTTTGCTCCATATCCTTGGCAACACTGGACCTTGTTAATCTTCTTTTATTTTATCTTTTAAAAATTTAGCCATTTGGTGGGTATGTGATAATATATTGTGATTTTACTTTGCATTTATCTGATGACTGATGATAATGTGCTTATTGACAATTTGTGTATGTGTCTGTTGCCTTTCCCCATAAGAATTGAATTTTCTTCTCATTAAATTGTAAGAGTTCCTAATATATTCTAGATATAAATCTTTGTCAGATGTATAAACTACAAACATTCTTTCCCAGTCTTGGTTTAATCTTTCTATTTTCTAATCAAGGTCTTTTTATGAAGAGTAATTTTTATTTTAATAAATTTTTTATCATTTTAATTTTGTAAAAGTTATCCTTTATATCCTATGTAAAAAATCTTTGCCCAATTGAAGGGAATGAAAATATTCTTTTCATGTGTTCTTCTAGAAACTTCATAGTCTTAGCACTTACAATTAGATCTATTGTCTATCTCAGATAAAATTTTGTATATATGAGATTGGGTTTGTTTTTGACCATAAAGATATCCAGTTGTTCAGCACAACTTAGGGAAAAGACTTAATTTCAAGTTGTATTGCACTGACATCTATGTCAAAAAATGCTTGATTGACTATATATGTGGGTCTATTTTTTTTACTCTCAACTATGTTCTATTCCTTACACCAATTCCATATGACCTTAATTAATGTATTGGTATATGGAGTTTTGAAACCATGTAATGCAAGTCACTCTCTTTTTGTCTCTCTAACTCATTCCTTCTCTCTCTCTCTCTCTTTTGATACCCTTGTATATTCTAGGTCTTTGAAATTTCCATACAAATTTTCACATTTATTTGTCCATTTTAACAACAAAAAAAAGGCATTGTGGTGACACAATATGGATAGAATTGACATCCTAACAAAACTGAATCTTCCAATTAATTAATATGCAGTATTCCTTATTTAGGTCTTCACTAATCTCTTTTAGCAGTATGTTACAGTGCTCCGTAAAAACATCTTTCACAATTTTAGCTGAATTTGTGAATTTAGTTGAATTTATGAATTATCAAATTTATTGTTTGGTATTAAGTGTTTGATAACAGTACTATAAGTGGTAGTTTTAAATTTAATTTTTCAGTTGTTTGTTACTAGCATATAAATTTTTTTTTAATTTAATATTTATCTTGTAGTCACTTTTTCAGAGATCTTGCTAAATTCACTTGTTATACCAGGTAGCTTCTCTGTAGATTCTTTTGGGATTTTATGTTGATAATCATGTCATCAGCAGAGAAGAGCATCTATATCTCTTTTCTTGTTTGTTTGTTTTTTGCCTTACTGCATTTACTAGAACCTAAATTATATTGTTGAATAGAAGTGTTAAAATGAAACATCCTTTCTTGCTCCTGATTTAGGCAACAAGAAAATTTCATCAGTAACTATGATGCTAACAGTAAAGCTTAGGTTTAAACCCTCTATCTGTTTGAAGTTTTTTTTTTTCTATTTCCAACTGATTAAAGGTAAAATGGCAATATTCTAACTCTATAATTCCTTCTGCATGCCTATATACTTTCTCAAAGAGAAATTCTCCCTCATCAGTTATGTGGTTACCTTGAAAGAAAAATATATGCTAGAAATCAGAATAAATACCTGATTCTTTTTTTATTCTAGTTACAAAAATAAAATGTTGATTCCTTTTATTCTT
>RJWK010020170.1:0-31720 GCA_004363435.1 Platanista minor
CTTTGTGACCACCTAGAGGGGTGGGATAGGGAGGGTGGGAGGGAGGGAGATGCAAGAGGGAGAGTGGGTGGGAAGCGCAAGAGGGAGGGGATATGGGGATATATGTATACGTATAGCTGATTCACTTTGTTATACAGCAGAAGCTAACACACCATTGTAAAGCAATTATACTCCAATAAAGATGTTAAAAAAATTTTTTTGAATAAAAATAAAAACAGATGCATGCTCTAACATGAAAAAAAAAAAAAAAAAAGACTTTGAGCCAAAGAGAAATTATGTTATTATAGAAGGTGGAAGAGTAAGATAAAAAGGGCATATGCTTTATGCCAATTATACTGCATCCTTGTGGTCCTCTTGTGTAAATGTTACAGGCCACAGGAAGAATGCCTAACTCCTTTTTATGTTTTATAAGGCCTTTCATGATCTGCTTACCTCACTATAGACCCTTCTACAGACCTTTCTGACCCAAATTCAGTCTCCAATCGTACTTACCTGTTTTCATTTCCTCAAACCCTTCATGTTCTCCCTTCCTGAGCCCTGCACATGCTCTCCCCTCAACCTAGAACACTTTCACAACCACCCATCTCATTTGTTGTGTATTATCTATTGCTGTATAACAAATTAAGCAAACTTAGCAGCTTTACACAAGTCATACTTATTATCTCACAATTTCTGTGGGTCAGGAATCTAGAAACAGCTCAGCTAGGAGGTTCTGGCTCAGGGTTTCTCATGAGGTTACAGTTAAGCTGTTGGCCAGGACTGCTGTGCCTTGGGATGGAGAATCCACTTCCTAGATGGTACACTCAGATGGCTACAGGCAGCAAATCTTAGTTCCTTGCTAGCTATTGGCAAAGGCCTCAGCTCCTTGTCATATGGCCCTCTCCACGTGACAGCCTGAGGGTCCTAAGAGCATGCCAGCTGAATTCTCCCAAAACTAGTGATCCAAGAGAGAACAAGGTAGAAGCCTCGTGTCCTTTATGATCTGATCTTGGAAGTGAAATATCATCACTTTGGCCATATTCTTTTTTTAAAAAATGAGTCACTAAGTCTACACTCAAAGGAGGAAAATTAAGTTTCACCTCTTGAAGGGAATGTCAAAGAATTTGTAGGCACATTTTAAAGCACCACAGCCTTGAGAGAGCCAAATTTCAGCCTGGAGGATTACTTCTTTGGTTAGTTTTTGTAACTCTCTCAAGACTGGGCTGGTATCTCCTCTAGCTCTCAGGAGGTACCTCTCTTAACAGGTACTATTTTTGGAACCATTCCTTATTCACTGGTCTGTCTTTTGCAGTAGAAAGTAAACAACATGAAGGCAAGGACTATGTCTTGCTCACAGTTCTTCCCCCAAGCCTGGCACAGTGCTTGGCCTTTGGTAGGCATTCAGTCAAAGTTTGTTGAAGAGTGAATCATGCCACTTAGAGAGGCACTTTTCCTACCTTCCCACATAATAAGCAGGGGAAGAAAGGGGGAGAAATAAGGTTTATCATGCACCTCCTGCTGTGCATTGTACTTTGTATATATAATCTCATTTAGTGATAGATGTAACCTTTGATTGAAGCATAATTATGTGGTGGAAAAGAATGAAGAATTGTAATTTTACACTCTCTTGCCTCTTATTACTGTGGAGTCTTGGGCAGCTTATATAGACTCTTGGAACTTCAGTTTCATCTGAAAAAAATTAAAGGATATAATAATAATTGCCATGACAACTAATATGGTTTTAGTGAGGATCAAATAAGACAATGTAAATGAAAAGAAGGTACAAACCATAAAACACCATACAAATATAATACATAAATATTCTTATTGCTCAAATTCCTTAGAGTATGGATGATATTGCCAAGCATGAAGAAGATGCTTCCGTCTTTGGAAACTTAAGCAAAGGTGAAACTCCTATCCCAGTGATAACCAATATATTTTATTTTTTAGCATTTCTTTCTTTTTCTTTTTTTTTTGAATTTTTGAATTTTATTTATTTTATACAGCAGGTTCTTATTAGTTATCCATTTTAGATACCCAGTTAAATTTGAATTTATGATAAACAACGAATAAATATTTTAGTATAAGTATGTTCTAAGTAGGTCCTGGCCTCAGTAGGTAGACTTAGAAAAATCATCAAGGGCACCCTGTCAGATATATATTTGGGACATACAAATTTAACCGTGTGTCCTATATTTTTATTTGTTAAATCTGCCAGTCCTATTGCAATTGAACTGAATCATACTAACCTCTACAGTTACTTGTCATATAATTACTTGATCACCCTTCAAAAAATCATATTCTGAGACCCATTCAGACATTTTCTAGTAGTTGTTTATTTTAAAGGGATGATAAAAATTATAGATTGGAAATTTATTAATGCAATCACTTTTATAATTTGATTTTATCTAATTGCCATTTATATCAATGATAACTTCATCAGGGGAAAGTATAAAAATGGGGCTTAACTATCCAAAGGTAATCATGAAATAAATAGGCCACTGTAGGCTTCTGGAAACCAGAGAGAGAGGTTTTACCCTTATGACTGGAACCAGCTGGAAATTTTTTTTTTTTTTTATATTAAGGCCCTTGACCATTTAGACAAAAGAAACCTTCCATTTCAAATCCTGAACAGTTTTTACCAATGATGTCACATCAGAGAACTGAATATTTTAGACTTGAAATGAAATCAATATCATGCTATCACAGATTGAAAGGTGAAATTTCACCCATGTTAATTTTGGACATTGCCAGACTCATTCCATCAAGGTTTCAGTGCTTTTGTTCTGCCTTCTGGTGACTGCTAAAAGACAAATTCTGGGAAATTCATTCCAAATCCCAGTGAATAGTCATAATGCAGTTTCTAAGGGCAGTCCCTACAGAGAGTTTTATAGAATCTCCCTCTCACAAGGAGGCTTCCTTGTGCATCTAAACCATTCAGTGTGTGACAGAAGACTAACTAGGATGTAGCAATGAGCCTCAACATGTGACCTTTGTTTGCTGAGGTTCCTCAAGCCTCAGGTAGGTAGTCATTTTGATGACTTCTGGCCCCTGAACTCTTCACAGGAGGATTCCAAGTCCAGCGTTTCCTGTACAGTTCCTGGTGGATTTTGATCCAAAATGAGTAAGACCCAATCCTTGATCTCAAAATTGCTGTTGGGTCAGTAGAGCTGCTGTCTCAGTCATCCCCACTTCTCCATCCATGGCTGGTGTGCTCTTTGCCCACTGTCTTGTGACCCTTAAACTGAGAAAAAAAAAAACCCTAGCCAGACCTGCATGGCCTATCTCAGGAGGAGGAGGGCATCTTCTTATGTGGACACCCCCAAGCAAGCCACTGTTTTTCACAAAACAAATAAAAACAGACACACAGATCAATGAAACAGAATAGAGTGCCAGAAATAAACCCACACATAAATGGACAATTAATTTACAACAAAGGAGCCAAGAACATACAACAGAGAAAGGACAACTACATACAACATTCTCATCAGTAAATGGTGTGGGACCTCCTGCAGGTCCGAATCCCAGCACCAGAACCCAGCTCTATCCAACCGCCTGCAAACTCCAGTGCTGGACGCCTCCAGCCAAACAACCAGTAAGACAGGAATAGAGCCCCACCAATCAAAAAAAAAAAAAAGAAAGAAACAACAAAATAATATGGTACTGATGAAGGAGCAAGGTAAAAACCTATAAGACCAAATAAATGAAGACGAAATAGGCAACCAACCTGAAAAAGAATTCAGAGTAATGATAGTAAAGATGATCCAAAATCTCAGAAACAGAATGGAGAAAATACAAGAAACATTTAACAAGGATCTAGAAGAACTAAAGAGCAAACAAACAGTGATGAACAACACAATAACTAAATTAAAAATACTCTAGGGGAGACCTTAACGATGGAGGAAGAGTAAGATGTGGAGATCACCTTCTTCCCCACAAATACATCAGAAATGCATCTACATGTGGAACAACTTGTACAGAACACCTACTGAACGCTAACAGAAGACCTCAGAATTCCCAAAAGACAAGAAACTCGCCATGTACCTGGGTAGGGCAAAAGAAAAAAGGAAAAACAGAGACAAAGGAATAGTGATGGGACCTGCACCTCTGGGAGGGAGCTGTGAAGGAGGCAAAGTTTCCACACACTAGGAAGCCCCTTCACTGGTGGAGACAGGGGTGGTGGGGGGAAACTTTGGCGCCACAGAGGAGAGTGCAGTGACAGGGGTGCAGAGGGCAAAGTGGAGAGATTCCCGCACTGAGGATCAGTGCCAACCAGCACTCACCAGCCCGAGAGGCTTGTCTGCTCACCCGCCAGGGCAGGCGGGGCTGGGAGCTGAGGCTTGGGCTTCAGAAGTCAGACCCCAGGGAGAGGACTGGGGTTGGCTGCGTGAACACAGCCTGAAGGGGGCTAGTGTGCCACAGCTAGCCGGGAAGGAGTCCAGGAAAAAGTCTGGAACTGCCTAAGAGGTAAGCGACCATTGTTTCTCGGTGAGCAAGGAGAGGGGATTCAGAGCACCGCCTAAACAAGCTCCAGAGATGGCGGGAGCTGCGGCTATCAGTGCAGACACCAGAGACAGGCATGAAACTCTAAGGCTGCTGCTGCAGCCACCAAGAAGCCTGTGTGCAAGCACAGGTCATTATTGACACCTCCCCTCCCAGAAGCCTGTGCAGCCCACCACTGCCAGGGTCCCGTGATCCAGGGACAACTTCCCCAGGAGAACACACGGCACACCTCATGGTGTTGCAACATCACGCCAGCCTCTGCCACCACAGGCTTGCCCTGCATTCTGTACCCCTTCTTCCCCTGGCCTGAGTGAGCCAGAGCCCCCTAATCATCTGCTCCTTTAACTCCGCCCTGTTGGAGTGGGAACAGATGCCCTCCGGACACCTACACACAGAGGCAGGGCCAATTCAAAGCTGAAGCCCAGGAGCTGTGTGAACAAAGACGAGAAAAGGAAATCTCTCCCAGTAGCTTCAGGAGCAGCGGATTAAATCTCCACAATCAACCTGATGTCCCCTGCATCTGTGGAATAGCTGAATAGACAATGAATCATCCCAAATTGAGGTGGTGGACTTTGGGAGCAAAGATATATATATTTTTTTCCTTTTTCTATTTTTGTCAGTGTGTTTGTGTATGGTTCTGTGTGATTTTGACAGTACAGCCTTGCTTTTACCATTTGTACTAGGGTTCTGTCTGTCTGTTTTTTGTTTTTAGTTTTTTGTTTGTTTTTTTAGTATAGTTTTTAGCACTTTCTATCATTGGTGGATTTCTTTTTTGGTTTGGCTGCTCTCTGCTTTCTTTCTTTTTTTTATTACTTATTAATATTTTTTATTTTTCAATAATTATTTTTTATTTTAATAACTTTTATTTTATTTTATTTATTTATTTTTCTTTCTGTCTTTTTTTCTCCCATTTATTCTAGCCGTGTGGATGACAGGGTCCTCGTGCTATGGCAGGGTGTCAGGCCTGGGCCTCTGGGTGGGAGAGACGAGTTCAGGACACTGGCCCACAACAGACCTCCCAGCTCCACGTAATATCAAACAGCGAGAATCTCCCATGGATCTCCATCTCAATGACAAGACCCAGCTCCACTCAATGACCAGCAAGCTACAATGCTGGACACCCTATGCCAAACAACTAGCAAGAGAGGAACACACCCCACCCACTGGGAGAAAGGCTGCCTAAAATCATAAGGTCACAGACACCCCAAAACACACCACCAGACATGGACCTGACCGCAGAAAGACAAGATCCAGCCTCATCCACCAGAACACAGGCACTAGTCTCCTTCACCAGGAAGCCAACACAACCCACTGACCAACCTTAGCCACTGGGGGCAGACACCAAACACAACGGGAACTACAAACATGTAGCCTGAAAAAAGGAGACCCCAAAATCAGTAAGTCAAGCAAGATGAGAAAACAGAGAAACACACAGTAGATGAAGGAACAAGGTAAAAGCCCACCAGACCAAACAAATGAAGAGGAAAGAGGCAGTCTACCTGAAAAAGAATTCAGAGTAATGATAGTAAAGACAATACAAAATCTTGGAAATAGAATGGAGACAATACAAGAAACGTTCAACAAGGACCGAGAAGAAAAAAAGAGCAAACAAACAATGAGGAACAACACAATAAATGAAATTAAAAATTCTCTAGAAGGAATCAATAGCAGAATAATTGAGGCAGAAGAACAGATAAGTGACCTGGAAGATAAAATAGTGTAAATAAATACAGCAGAGCAGAATAAAGAAAAAAGTATGAAAAGAATTGAGGACAGTCTCAGACACCGCTGAGACAACATTAAACACACCAACATTCGAATTATAGGGGTCCCAGAAGAAGAAGAGAAAAATAAAGGGACTGAGAAAATATTTGAAGAGATTATAGTTGAAAACTTCCCTAGTATGGGAAAGGAAATAGCCACCCAAGTCCAGGAAGCACAGAGAGTCCCATACAGGATAAATCCAAGGAGAAACACACCAAGACACATATTAATCAAACTATCAAAAATTAAATACAAAGAAAAAGTACTAAAAGCAGCAAGGGAAAAACAACAAATAAGCTACAAGGGAATCCCCGTAAGGTTAACAGCTGATCGTTCAGAAGAAACTCTGACATCCAGAAGGGAGTGGCAGGACATATTTAAAGTGATGAAAGGGGAAAACCTACAACCAAGATTACTCGATCCAGCAGGATCTCATTCAGGTTTGACGGAGAAATTAAAAAGTTTACAGACAAGCAAAAGCTAAGAGAATTCAGCACCACCAAACCAGCTTTACAACAAAAGCTAAAGGAATTTCTCTAGGCAGGAAACATAAAAGAAGGAAAAGACCAACAATAACAAACACAAAACAATTAAGAAAATGGTAATAGGAACATACATAACGATAACTACCTTAAATGTAAATGGATTAAATGCTCCAACCAAAAGACACAGACTGGCTGAATAGATACAAAACAAGACCCATATATATGCTGTCTACAAGAGACCTACTTCAGACCTAGGGACACATACAGACTGAAAGTGAGGATATGGAAAAAGATATTCCATGCAAATGGAAATGAAAAGAAAGATGGAGTAGCAATTCTCATATCAGACAAAATAGACTTTAAAATAAAGACTATTACAAGAGACAAAGAAGGACACTACATAATGATCAAGGGATCAATCCAAGAAGAAGATATAAAAATTGTAAATAGTTATGCACCCAACATAGGAGCACCTCAATACATAAGACAAACACTAACAGCCATAAAAGGTAACAGTTGAAATCAACGGTAACACAATCAGAGAAGGGGACTTTAACACCAAACTTTCACCAATGGACAGATCATTCAAAAGAAAAAAATAAGGAAGCACAAGCTTTAAATGGCACCTTAAACAAGATGGACTTATTTGATATTTATAGGACATTCCATCCAAAAACAACAGAATACACTTTCTTCTCAAGTGCTCATGGAATGTTCTCCAGGATACATCATATCTTGGGTCACAAATCAAGCCTTGGTAAATTTAAGAAAATTGAAATCGTATCAAGTATCTTTTCTGAGCGCAGTGCTATGAGACAAGATATCAATTACAGGAAAAAAATCTGTAAAAAATACAAACACATGGAGGGTAAACAATACACTACTTAATAAACAAGATATCACTGAAGAAATCAAGAGGAAATCAAAAAGTACCTAGAAACAAATGACAATGAAAACACAATGACCCAAAACCTATAGGATGCATCAAAAGCAGTTCTAATACAGAAGCTTATAGCAATACAATCCTAACTTAAGAAACAAGAAACATCTCAAATAAACCACCTAGGGCTTCCCTGGTGGCGCAGTGGTTGAGAGTCTGCCTGCTGATGCAGGGGACATGGGTTCGTGCCCCGGTCCGGGAAGATCCCACATGCCATGGAGCGGCTAGGCCCGTGAGACATGGCCGCAGAGCCTGTGCTTCTGGAGCCTGTGCTCTGCAACGGGAGAGACCAAAACAGTGAGAGGCCCACGTACAGCAAAAAATAAAGAAAGAAAGAAAATAAACCACCTAACTTTTCACTTAAAGCAATTAAAGAAAGAAGAACCAAAAAGACACTAAACTTAGCAGATGGAAAGAAATCATAAAGAGCAGATCAGAAATAAATGAAAAAGAAATGAAGGAAACAACAGCAAAGATCAATAAAACTAAAAGCTGCTTCTTTGAGAAGATAAACAAAATTGATAAACCATTAGCCAGACTCATCAAGAAAAAAAAGGGAGAAGACTCAAATCAAAAGAATTAGAAATGAAAAAGGAGAGGTAACAACTGACACTGCAGAAGTACAATGGATCATGAGAGATTCCTACAAGCAACTATATGCCAATAAAATGGACAACCTGGAAGAAATGGACAAATTCTTAGAAAAGCACAATCTTCCGAGATTGAACCAGGAAGAAATAGAAAATATAAACAGACCAATAAAAACCACTGAAATTGAAAGTGTGATTAAAAAATCTTCCAACAAACAAAAGTCCAGGACCAAGTGGCTTCACAGGTGATTTCTATCAAACATTTAGAGAAGAGCTAACACATATCCTTCTCAAACTCTTCCAAAATATAGCAGAGTGAGGAGCACTCTGAAACTCATTCTACGAGGCCACCATCACCCTGATACCAAAACCAGACAAAGATGTCACAAAGAAACTACAGGCCAATATCACTGATGAACATGGATGCAAAAATCCTCAACAAAATACTAGCAAACAGAATCCAACAGCACATTAAAAGAATCATACATCATGATCAAGTGGTGTTTATCCCAGAAATTCAAGGATTCTTCAATATATGCAAATCAGACAGTGTGATACACCATATTTACAAATTGAAGGATAAAAACCATATGATCATCTCAATAGATGCAGATAAAGCTTTCCACAAAATTCAACACCTATTTATGATAAAAACTCTCCAAAAAGTAGGCATAGAGGGAACCTACCGCAACATAATAAAGGCCATATATGACAAACCCACGGCCAACATTGTCCTCAATGGTGAAAAACTGAAACCATTTCCACGAAGATCAGAAATAAGACAAGGTTGCCCACACTCACCACTATTACTCAACATTGTTTTGAACGTTTTAGCCACAGCAATCAGAGAAGAAAAAGAAATAAAAGGAATCCAAATCAGAAAAGAAGTAAAGCTGTCACTGTTTGCAGATGACATGATACTCTACGTAGAGAATCCTAAAGATGCTACCAGAAAACTACTAGAGCTAATCAATGAATTTGGTAGAGTACAGGATACAAAATTAATGCACAGATATCTCTTGCATTCCTATACACTAATGATGAAAAATCTGAAAGAGAAATTAAGGAAACACTCCCATTTACCATTGCAACAAAAAGAATAAAATACCTAGGAATAAACTTACCTAAGGAGAGAAAAGATCTGTATGCAGAAAACTATAAGACATGATGAAAGAAATTAAAGATGATACCAACAGATGGAGAGATATATCATGTTCTTGGATTGGAAGAATCAACATTGCAAAAATGACTCTACTACCCAAAGCAATCTACAAATTCGATGCGATCCCTATCAAACTACCAATGGCTTTTTTCACAGAACTAGAACAAATAATTTCACAATTTGTAGGGAAATACAAAAGACCCCAAATTAGCCAAAGCAATATTGAGAAAGAAAAACGGAGCTGGAAGAATAAGGCTCTTTGACTTCAGACTATACTACAATGCTACAGTAATCAAGACAGTATGGTACTGGCACAAAAACAGAAATATAGATCAGTGGAACAGGATGGAAAGCCAGAGGTAAACCCACGCACACAAGGTCACCTTATTTTTGATAAAGGAGGCAAGAATACACAATGGGAAAAAGGCAGCCTCTTCAATAAGTGGAGCTGGGAAAACTGGACAGCTACATGTGAAAGAATGAAATTAGAACACTTCCTAACACCATACACAAAAATAAATTCAAAATGGATTAAAGCCCTAAATGTAAGGTTAGACGCTATAAAACTCTTAGAGGAAAACATCGGCAGTACACTCTATGATATAAATCACAGCAAGATCCTTTTTGAGCCACCTCCTGCAGAAATGGAAATAAAAACATAAACAAACAAATGGGACCTAGTGAAACTTAAAAGCTTTTGCACAGCAAAGGAAATCATAAACATGATAGAAAGACAACCTCAGAATCGGAGAAAATATTTGCAAATGAAGCAAGTGACAAAGGATTAATCTCCAAAATTTATAAGCAGCTCATGCAGCTCAATATCAAAAAAACAAACAATTCAATGCAAAAATGGGCAGAAGACTTAGACATTTCTCCAAAGAAGTTGTACAGATTGCCAACAAACATATGAAAGGATGCTCAACATCACTAATCATTAGAGAAATGCTAATCAAAACTACAATGAGGCATCACCTCACACTGGTCAGAATGGCCATCATCAAAAAATCTAGAAACAATAAATGCTGGAGAGACTGTGGAGAAAAAGGAACCCTCTTGCCCTGCTGGTGGGAATGTAAATTGATACAGCCACTATGGAGAACAGTATGGAAGTTCCTTAAAAAACTAAAAATAGAACTTCCCTATGACCCAGCAATCCTAGTACTGGGCATATACCCTGAGAAAACCATAATCCAAAAAAGAGTCATGCACCACAATGTTCATTGCAGCTCTGTATACAATAGCCAGGACATGGAAGCAACCTAAGTGTCCCTCGACAGATGAATGGATGAAGAAGATGTGGCACATATACACAATGGAATATTGCTCAGCCATAAAAAAAAAAAAACGAAATTGAGTTATTTGTACTGAGGTGTATGGACCTCAGTATAATTGCTAGTCTGTCATACAGAATGAAGCAAGTCAGAAAGAGGAAAACAAATACCACATGCTAACACATATATGTGGAATGTAAAAAAAAAAAAAATCGTTCTGCTGAACCTAGGGGCAGGACAGCAGTAAAGACGCAGATGTAGTGAAGGGACTTGAGGACATGGGGAGGGGGGAAGGGTAAGCTGGGTCGAAGTGAGAGAGTTGCATTGACATATATACACTAAGAAATGTAAAATAGATAGCTAGTGGGAAACAGCTGCATAGTACAGGGAGATCAGCTTGGTGCTTTGTGACCACCTAGAGGGGTGGGATAGGGAGGGTGGACGGAGACGCAAGAGGAAGGGGATATAGGGATATATGTATGCATATAGCTGATTTATTTTGTTATACAGCAGAAGCTAACAACATTGTAAAGCAATTATCCTCCAATAAAGATGTTAAAAATAAATAAATATATAAATAAATCGTGTGGCGAAAACTGGGCAGTCACATGCAAAAGAATGAAACTAGACCACCATCTTAGAAACTGTCAATCAATGTCATCAATTATTTGTGTTGTGCCACACAGGAGCATGTATTTATTTTCCCTGACACTGTTTATAAAGTGGAGGAACATCCCTAGAGAAAAGTCTGAGTTCAAACCCAATATGATTAATATTGCACTGAGTACTGAGTTTGTCTTTGATACTCTCACATGAGGAAGTCAAAACAATCTCTGAAAAAAACCTTTCTACAGGCTTCTTGAAGCTGCACTGGCTGCTTCAAAGACAGGAAAATCAATCCTGAACTCAATCTTTTAATTTCTTTTCATGGTTACTGTTTTCAAAAGGAGAATGCAATTAAAACTAATGCTGTCTTAGTTCACTTTCCTTAAAATGAATATTGATCAGATTCTATGTGAAGGGTCTGTAACATCTCTTCTGCAATTATTTTAAATTATATTAACAGGGATCTGTGTAGTGTAGAACAAAGTGTTCTGTGTCTGCAGGACAAGAGTCTGAGTTCTGATACTAGCTCTTCCATTTACCAGCTTTGTGACTTGTGGAAAATCATTTCTTCTAGTTGACCCTTTGTCTCCCTTGTAAAATGGGTACATTACTACCTCACAATATTGATTAAGGGTCACTCAGGTCTTGCATGTTAAAGGCAAAAATTGCAATACACTTATAATAAACTATTATGATTACTACTCAAGTTCTTACAAAATATAATTAACACAAACCACAGAGAAATCAGAATCACTGGGACTCAACACAAATATGTTATAACGCTTATCATCATTATGCTATGAAATAAATGTCAGAGTACTCAAAGGGATAAATAGCTTATAGCTTCTTACATTATAAGAAAGGTTATTTCTTTCATTTTTAGATGACAGCCAAAGAAAGAGGAATGAAACATCGGAGACTCACTACTTAACACTAAATTTATTAAATAATTATACCTCCAAATGATCCAAAATGATCAGAAACTGAGATATGGTACACATACTTTTGTCTTCTTTTCAAATGCAGCTTACTTTGCTAATGTATTGATAGAATATCAAACCAGCCTTACTGTTTGTCATAAGTATTCTCTAGACTTCATTTTTCTCCTCAACAATTTCTCTGATGTCTCAACATACTGTTATATAGGAAATGCTTCACTGATGCAAATTTTAATTTAGCCCTTGCCAAAACCTGTTAGCTATGAACTCTGACACTTTTTTGAACTTCTAAATTTCAGTTCAGATGGCATTTTAAATGGGATAGGGAGGGTGGGAGGGAGACGCAAAAGGGAGGAGATATGTGGATATATGTATACATATAGCTGATTCACTTTGTTATACAGCAGAAACTAACACACCATTGTAAAGCAATTATACTCCAATGAAGATGTTAAAAAAAAAATTCTATTGCTATAGTATAAATCTGCCTTCAACAACTCAAGTAGTGGATTAATTGGAGCTATACAATAAAGCACGTGTTGTGTGCATAGGGAGTAAATAATACTTAAACAGATGCATAAAAATGTCAGGCTTCATTTTTATTAGCCATCATAGAGTCATGAATTTCACAGCACTATAAAACTTGGTCCTTCTTCCAGCTCCAACTGGGCTAAACCACATGCTCACCCTTTATTTCAGATCATGAAACTGATAACATTTATATCCAGATCTATGCCAGAGGATATAAAATTTTCCTGAAGTGGTGGGGGAAGCCATCTGTCACCCCGTTAGAAGGGCTGGACCAGCTGCATGCTCATAATGTCATCTATAATTGCTAGATGGAAGGGAAATGAGAAATTACCTTTTTGACAGAGGCATGAAACTTGAACAGGATCCTGTTTTGTTGGCTCAGAAAGTTACTATTTCAGAGGTTAACATTTCTTGGGGTTACCTAGAACAAAAAGGAAAATACAATCAAGGTTGCAAAGATATCCTTAAGAAAACAAGCCCAAGTTCCTTTTGACAAACATTTCTTTACCCTCTTCTTCCTCTAAATAGCTAAGATAAATGTTGCTCATTCCACATTCAACAAATATTTATTGATCAACTTGTAAGTTTCTTTCATTCTTCAAGGCACAAGTAGAAGTGGATAAGGCTCAGTCCCTACATTCGAGGAGCACAATGTCTTTAGGAAAGAAAAATGTATAACCAAGCAATCAGAAAACAATAGGATACTATAGAAAAGGCTTTCTGAATGCTATTGGAGCACAGAAGCTTCAGTGATTTATGTTGCTAGTACTTCAATAAATATTTGAGAGGAAGCAACACTTAGCCTGAGTCTTGAAGGTTAAATAAAAGACAAGGAGATGCTATTCTAGAAAAAGAAATTGATATGCAAAAACACAGACTACGAAAAGGCATAATACCTTTAGGAAATAACAAGTAATTACAGTTGACCCTTGAACAGCACAGGTTTGAACTATGCAGATCCACTTATATGCCGATCTCTCTTCCATAGTAAATACTACAATACTACAAAATCCACTGTTAGTTGAATCCATGGATGTGGATTCATGGATAGGGAGGAACTGGGTTTGTATGGAGGGCCAACTGTAAATTATCTACAGATTTTTGATTGCAGGGAGGACTGGTGCCCCTAACTCCCTCCTTGTTCAAGGGTCAACTGTAATTACATTTGTCTGGATGATAGTTTTCATAGAAGAGATTATTGACTTTCTCCTCTCTGAAGAGACCAGCAAAATAACCTGTTTGACCAAAGACAAGTTTACTGTTTACTGCCAGAAGGGGGGGCCAATTAAGACCTTGACAGAATCTTAGTAGTATGTTGGAAGGGGGAGTCAAAGTGACATTTGTAAGGTTTTGGGGTGTAGCTTAAGGCATGTCTTTTAATAAGGGGGTCTGACTGATATTGAACAAGGTTCACAATGTAATAGTGTAAGATTAATGGATAAAGTAAGGTGGAGACTTTGAAGACAGTCCTTGAAGAGTAAACAAACATTTGACGAGCCCCGCTGAGTAATCTATTATTCTGAGAAGAGGCTATATACCTAATGAAAATAAATCTATAGTTCAGATCAGTAACTTCAAGAGGTTCTGAAATAAAATAATAGTTATTTTCAACTTCATATTCTTGGGCAAATGTTTCCTGGAATAACAAAGTTAGATTAATGCAGAAGTTGTAAAGTAAAATCCAATTAATGTACAATAGATTGTGAGCTGCATGGAAATAAATTGTTTCAATATCAGTAAGCAGATGAAGTTTGAAATAGAACTTGGGGTTGCATTGTGACAATCCTTATACGCCATCTTGAAGAATTTGAAATGGGCAAAGAAAGGAGAGGGAGTAGTCTAGACCCCATGTTAAAATTCTTTGCAAAAACTGAAACACTTGGACTTCCCTGGTGGCACAGTGGTTAAGAATCCACCTGCCAATGCAGGCGACACGGGTTCGAGCCCTGGTCTGGAAAGATCCCACATGCCACAGAGCAACTAAGCCCGTGCGCCACAACTACTGAGCCCGTGTGCCACAACTACTGAAGCCCACGCGCCTAGAGCCCGTGCTCTGTGACAAGAGAAGCCACCGCAATGAGAAGCCCATGCACCGCAACAAAGAGTAGCCCACGCTCACCACAACCAGAGAAAACCTGCGTGCAGCAATGAAGACCCAACACAGCCAAAAAAAAAAGAAACATTTAATTCTTATAGCAATCCTGTAAGACAGATATTATCTCCATATTCCAGATAATAGTGAGACTTAGAGAAATTGTACTTAAAAAGTAATCCTTACCCAATGTCTTTTAAAGAATTAATGGAGCCAGATTTCAAATCCATTCCAGTTGACTCCAAAATCATTTTGCTCTTTCCCTTACACAATGCTGCTTCCAGGAGATTGTAAGGTAGGGATGCAAAACGAAAAGATTTCTCCGTAGAGACTGACTATTTAAAGGATGGATCCATGGACTACCTGGCTGCTTACGAGAAATGCAGACTGTTCACGCTCACCCCAGAACTACTGAATCAAAATCTGCTAACAGGTGATTGCTATGCATATGGGCATTTGAGAAGCGCTGTTTTAGAGGACTCTGCAGAGTTCTTGAGTTGCCATCACCGTGACAGTAACTCATGTTGCACAATGGAATTTTCTGCAGCCCTCCAGCTTGCAGCCCTGTCCTTTTTTTCCCCGTATCTTCCTCAGCTGTGATAAGAAACAAAAGTAACAGAAACTTTGTTAGCATAATACCCTATAAAAACTGCTACAGAAGTGCAGCCAACTGAGTGAGAGAAATATTGCCTTCCTTGTACATGTTCCTTAAGACTAAAAAACGTGAGCCTGCTCCTAGTTGGACAGTAAGGATCTGGAGCTCATCTCCAGGGCAGAACTGAGACTGTGGATTAGGTGATAAGGGAAGGGGCAGAAGGGTAGAAAAAAACAAAGGAAAGATGGGAAGAAGAGGAGAAGGGGGGAGAACAAGGATGGAGACCAGAATTCCAAGAGATTACTAGCTACCCACAAAGAGGCATTACTATGGACTTTTTGGGAAAACAAATATTTTATCATCTGAATCCATCTGTGCTGGCAATCATAAGATCATATACTTTCCTTTCTGATAATCTTCTGTATCTGCACTGTAACAAAATTTTTTTGCCACTTTCACATGGAGAACTCATAGAAATGGGACCCAAAAAGTGGCCAAAGCATGGAGTATTACTCAACCATTAAAAAGAATGAAATAATGCCATTTGTTGCAAAATGGATGGACCTGGAGATTGTCATACTAAATGAAGTAAGTCAGAGAAAGACAAATATCATATGATATCACTTATATGTGGAATTTAAAAAAATGATACAAAAGAACTTATTTACAAAACAGAAATAGACTCACAGACTTAGAAAACAAACGTATGGTTACCAAAGGGGAAAGGTGGAGGGGAGGGATAAATTGAGAGTTTGGGACTGACATATACACACTACTATATTTAAAATAGATAACCAACAAGGAACTACTATATAGCACAGGGAACTCTGCTCAATATTCTGTAATAACCTAAATGGGAAGCAAATTTGAAAAACAATAGATACATGTATATGTATAACTGAATCACTTTGCTGTACACCTGAAACTAACACAACATTGTTAATCAACTACACCTCAATATCAAATAAAAAATTTTAAAATAAAATAAAATAAGAATAAAAATGTGGCCAAAGCAGGCACAGTTTTTCACTCTGTTTTCTCTGGGAGTCTGAATAATTTTAACTGACATTTGTATAGTGCGTGACAGTTTACAAAGGCTTTTCTCACACTTTATTACACCGTTTTTATATCTTACAGCTAAGAAAATGGAGATTCAAATACAATAAGCATCCTTCCCAAACTTTCTGTGCCCAAGAATTAAGTGTCATGCCTTGTAACTCCAAACCCCCTGTTCTTTCTACTACTCCAGTGCCAATGTTCCACCATAGCTATAGTCTCTGTCCTCCTTCACCTCTCCTTCCTCTCCCTCCCCTTCTCCCTCTCTCTCCCTCTCTCCTCCTTGTGGTTTGGCTATTTTTAAAGCTGAAGGAAAATAAAAATGAAGCAGCCATTTCTAACCAACCTGTTACATTAGTTTACCTTTTTATTTTCATTGTCTTCTTTATGGGAACAAAATGCTTATCATTCCTCCATCACCAATTTCTGTAAATTTAACATTATTAGTACCTCCCATCACAAATTATAGAAACTGTCATTAGTCCTACTGACACTAAATAGGACTTGTTGACTGTGACTGCAGGTCTCGAAATAAACTAGGTCTTATTTTTTACTTTTTATTATTATCACATACCAGCATTATTTGTTAAGGCCATAATCAGGACCTAATGTTTGGCATTGGGAGAAAAAACATCCATGCACATCTCTCTGAGCACTTTGAAATATATTGCCAACAATAACAAAAAGGTTATTCAAGAAAAAAAATGTTTTCCTCAGGAAACTTTTCTTTGATATATAAGGTATTGATTACTTATCCAGCTACAGAGCTTGAGGCAAACTTACCGCTGAAATAGCTATAATAAAGCAATCCATAGAACTAATGTTGGCAATGGTAAAAAAAAAATATGGGTAATAATCTACATAGAGATTTCTAAAGAAAACCCTCATGAGATTATCATCATCACTCCCCTTTTTAGTATCAATGTGTTGTCGAAGAGAGCAAACATTTGACTTCCTCTATGGTTGTTTTAGTTTAATATAGAAGCACATTTATACAAAAATAAACTCAATAGTTTTACACTGATGCTCAAGCTTACAGATTGTACTTTATCTGCCTCTTTAAAGTATTTACCCAAAATTTAAAGCAGTGGTATTGATTCCTAAGCAAGAATCATGTGTATCCCCTTATCTATGTCTTTTTAAAAAATAATTTATCAAAATGAAATGAAAAGGCATTTTAGCAATTTTTCCAGAATAAATGCCTACACTTAAGTAACGTTCCAATAAATATCCTTAATTCCTAGAGAAACTACATGAATGGGGTACTTAAGCTGAAGAGATTGCCTTCAAAAATTGTATTTTGTTCATAAAATTGTCATAAATAGTATGAAAGAGCGAAGTTATCCATGAATGAAAGAAGAAATTATGTCTTGTTTATTTTTGTGCTTACAGAGTAGTACCTGGTTTAGATAGGATATTTAATATACATTAGACTGAATTGAATAAATACTGATATACTGAGCTCTATTTTTTCCAACATACCCGGAAGATCAGAAACAACTAAACATGAAACTGTCACTAGTGTGTGCAAGTAGACACACACACACATGCACACACCCAGACACCTGACTCTCTCTTGATTTTCTAGTCCTACACTTGCTTTCCATGGCTAGACAAAAGCTTTCCCAGCCACCGTGTAGCCTGACTCTAATCAAAGTGAAGTCAAGATGGAGGTATTAGGAGAGGCCGCAACAGTGAGAGGCCCGCATACCGCAAAAAAAAAAAAAAGAGAGATGGAGGTATTGGCCACGCTCTGAAAGTAATGCCCCTTTTGTTCCTGTTTCAACCCTTTTCTCAGGCCCTGTAGAATTACCCAAGGATTAAACTCATGAGCTATCTTTTTTCTCTTCTGGTAATTTTAAAGATCTTTCTCATTGCCTTTGATATTCTGCCATTTCACTGTGATATCCCTGAGTGATTGTTTTTATCTTACTCCACACTCAGTGAGATTTTTCAGTTTCATAGCTTGAATATTTCTTGTAGAAAATGTAAAACATTTGCTTAAACAACAGAAATTTATTGCCTCACAGCTCTGGAGGCTAGAAGTCTGACACCAAGGTGTCAGCAGAGTCAGCTCCTTCTGAGGGCAGAGAGTGAGAATCTGTCTCATGCCTCTGTCTTAGCTTCCAGTGGTTTGCTGGTGATCGTTGATGTTCCTTGGCTTGTTCTGCATCACCTCAGTCTATGCCTTCATCTTCACACGGCATTCTCCCTGTGCATGTCTGTGTGCAAACTCCCCCTTCTTATAAGTACACCAGTTTTATTGGATTAGGAGCCCACCCTAATCCAGTGTGACCTCATTTTAACTAATTATGTATGCAATGGTCCTATTTCCAAATAAGGTAACATTCTGATATAATAGTGGTTAGGACTTCAACATATAAATTTGGGGCAGTGGGGCACACACAACTCAACCCAAATTCAACCCACAATAGAAACCAACAGTGTCTTCTGTACCATCCTTAATCTGGTGTCCATGTCTCCAGTCTCTGACCTCTCCAGTCTTCAGAGTACAGAACCTAGATCTCATGCCTGCACCCTCCCTGTAAGGAAGGTCAGACATAAAGTGTCTGAAGTTTACCTCAGGAAGGTGAGATATAAAGTGTGAGATCCTAACAGAATGTAGGGAGGGTGTTCAAAAAATATGAGGATCCACAATTCACAGATATATGTCAAACCTACGTTTTAATTCTGGCCCTACTCCTTCCTGATCTTGATTTATTTAATTTCCCCGATATTCAGTTTTCTCATTTTTAAAATGGGGCTTTGGGTGGGCTAAATGTTAAGGTCTTAGCTGTGTATGACATTATACAGGTGTTCCATAAATGCTTCGGTCCTCCTATTTCCTTTCCACTCCACTGAACCCTCAAAATTCTTTATTTTTTGTATGGTCTCCACCACATTCTGTTGTGTGTTTATGGTTGCTTTTCATATTTCTCCAATTTTATTGTAAGTTTCATGAGCCAGGGACAATGTTCTAGACCAGAGTTTTTCAAATCACTTGTGATGAACAACCATTTGTATGTATATACAATCTGTCCCAGACCAATATTTTTGTAAAATATAATAAAAATAAGTTACCAGACATTTAAAAACAGAGATATACAAAACACAAGTCCCAATTTTATTATTATATACAACAAACATAAAATTACTATTTCAAAATGCTTTTAAGGTTTCGAAATGCTTACTTTCATTTTCTGTACTTAACCCATTACAGACCAGTAACCAATAGTTCACTGCCTAGCACTGGTCTGTGGACCACACTTTGATTGGCATGTCCTAGACTTTTGCTCCTCAGAATGAGGCCCCTGCACCAGCAGTTTTGGCCTCACCTATGAGCTTGGTAGAAATGCAGAAATGCAGGCCTCATCTCAGGTCTATTGAATCAGAACTTGTATATTGAGGTTTGAGAAACTCTCCTGGATCATTCTGACTCCCTTGCATTATTGAGCTCCAAGTTTTTCATAAAGCAAGTGCTCAATCTAAAATCTATTAAAATTGTTTGAGAGTGGAGACTCCCCAGAGAGACTCAATATGTGACTTTTAGTGCATCTGGCAGGGGATTTTCATTTTATTGGGATCCTGTAACTATTCATTGATTAATAATTGAAGTTTTTATAGTTCTACCCCCATGACTAAAACCATACATTTTTATAGAAATAGATGATTTCATATTTTTAAAGCATAGTATTACCATTTATATTCTTAATTTATGTGTATGGTGTGTGTGTGTGTGTGTGTGTGTGTGTGTGTGTGTGTGTGTGTCTCTCAGCCTGTGAAGTATGTAAACCAGGAACATAATTCTAACAGTGGGCAGTTTGCTGTTTGTGTTTCGTTAAGTCAAGATTAAGATTAATAGAGATAGATTTCAAAACGGCAGTATAAATTATAGTGAAACAGGATCAGCTTTGATGTCAGAAGTTTTTGCATCTGAATCCTGGGTCTTTGTCCATTATTTAGTTCCTTTCTTTAGTCAAGATTCCCTATTTGTAAAATGGAATTAGTATTCTGATTCTATAGGATTGACGTAAGGTTAAAATAATTCATATTAGGAGCAAGTATGATGCCTCTTATAATGTTAGTACCCAATAAACTTTGTACTGCTGAAAAGAGAGAAATTAGCTTAAAGTTTTTATTCATTTTTTAATGAGGCTGTTGGAAGAACTGAAATACATACAATGAAATTAATGACTATAAAGTATATAAAACAACTTCAGAGTGAAAAAGAAATTCAGAAACTCAATATACAGGAGATATTTCTTGAATTCTAGTAAGTTTAAAGTGTCTGTTGCTATGTGTCACAGTTGTAGGTGCTCAGCATTTCTTTCTCTGTGGTAAAACCTTATATTCTGCCTAATATGAATGTGTCACGTGCCTACGGTACCTATCACAGTACCTTGCTTGTAGAAGACACTTTGTGTTTCTGGAAGAAATTGTGAACTCCTTGCTGTCAGGGACCATGTTTTATTCTCCTGAGTCTATGGTCCTCTCATCAGTTTCATATGGCAGAGCTTCCCGCCCAGTGTGCTGTCATGTCTTGGTGAGCCAAGAACGGTTTACAAGTGTTCAGAGATCTTGACCTCCAGCGCTGCAGGGCGGCCAGGCAGGGCCTGGAAAGCTACAACAGTCTCTCTTTGTTTATTCCAGAATCATAGTGTTCTGACATGAAAAAGGTTGGGAGATGTGCCTCTATCCTATCTTCTTTTCTAACTAGAATCATTGATATACGTCTCTCCCCTGTACAGAAAATCCTTTGAAATGGGACCTGAATTTTCCTCATCATTCTATTACCTCCACTTCTTTCCTTCTAGCCAAGTACAAGGCACCTTTTGATGAATTTGGGTAAATTCTCCTCAATTACTTTTATTATAAACTTGACCCTTTTCTCTAACTAAATGTCTTTTCTTCCATTACTTTTTCTGATATATCATACCACAACATGATACCTCCCAGCATGGATACTACAATTATTGTACATTGTGCAATGTTAAATTTTTTCCTTGTTCAATTTAATCCTCAAAGAGAAAGCCTCAGTTTGGTGTTTGTGTGACCTTAACATCCTTTCAATCTCATACTATTATCCGTCTTTAACAGCAGGAACACAGGACCGCAAGTGTTTTAGTAGGCAACAGTCTCTGACTAGAATTTAATAACTTTGTTTTATCTTCATTGTATTTATTTTCATGGTTTCTTTTTTTAAACAAAAGAATAGCTTTTTCATTTAAATTATAGTAAATCAAGCTGCTTTTCAATATATGCTCAGTTAAGTAATAAGATTAATTTTTTGTTGTTGTTAAAATTTTTAAGTTCACGTACATAGCACACTTGAGTACATAGATACACAAATACATTTAAATTATGTGCAAGTAACTGACATTTACAAAACACCAATGTAGTAGAAAGGGCACTGAGTTTTCAATCTGAAGACCTATGACTGGGCAACAGCCTTTTTTAAAAAAAAATTTTGGCTGTGCCACAGGGCACGCAGGATCTTAGTTCCCTGACTAGGGATCGAACCCACACGCCCTGCAGTGGAAGTGTGGAGTCTTAACCACTGGATCATCAGGGAAGTCCCTGGGCAACAGCTTTGTCAGTTGCTCAAGCAAAGTCCTTAAACTTCCTTAGACACAAGTCTTCCCCCTCATCTACAGAATAGGAATTATAACTACTGCCTGAAACAGCATTTCTTATGAATTAAATGAAAATGTCTGTGAAAGAACTTAGTAAACTAAAAAGAGTTATATGAATGTTAGTTTATTATTTTTATGAATACATCATAATTGACATTTCATATTATAATTTATATCTCAATGTTCTAGGAGAGTCATACATATTGCAAGATGCATGATATGAGTGTATTAAATTTTAAGAACTTGGGCACAACATCAAAAATAAAAATGGTTTTTAAAGATATTATAGAATCTTGCAAATCTTGGTAACATTGGTATCAGGTTTATTTTCAAGGTTTCTTACATGCCACACTAGTTTTAGGGTCAGCTAAATACAACTAACAGGGACAACTGGAAACAAGCTATACACATAAGTGGGGCCTCAAGAAACTGCAGGCAACTGGGTAACTCTATGGGCAAAGGGTGAAAGAAAACCAGTGGCTGAAGAAAGCAGGCAGTACTCTGAGGAGAGGAGATTCTGGAAACTGTGTTCAGGGGCGGGCTGGCCTGCTTTGAGCCCCAACAATGTAACTAACCATGGGAACCTAAGGACGATGTTGGGAAGCAGGAAAGGAAGGGCACCCAGAGACTCGGTGGGACTGTCACTGCTAGAGAGCCAGGCTATGTGCTCTCAAGCAGCCTGCCAAAGTACATAGTCTACAGCAGACTGAGGCTTTGCAAAACTTGGAGGACACTGGCCTCCTAATGGTCCCAGTCCACATACTTCAAATAGTGAGTAGGAAAAAGGGGAAGATTTGGACTTTCTGGGAACCTTTACAAGAGAAAGCCATCTGAGCTCCCACAGGCTTGATTTCACAGCAGACGCATGATGGATTTGTGGAGCCTGGACACCAGAAAGGAGTATATATTTGAATCTCATAACAAACGCTCTCTGTTAAATGGCTTATAGAACTTGTCAAATGGTGCTCTAAGTGAACAAAAATCATAGAAAGAAATATTATTATTTCTCACCTCCGCAAATCAGTAGTGACAAAGTTCCCTGACCTTCTTGAAGCTTGTGTGAAAGTTTTAGAACTTACAAATCCAAACAAGTTCCAATACATTATGCTACTAAGTAGTCTATTTTTTAAGCTTGAATGATCTCAGCCATGAATATTATTGTACTATCAATTATACCAGTAGTATCAATAGGACATTCCTCATACTTCAAGTTTATTGGCCAAGCAAATGGTTCTCAAAGTGTGGTCCAGGGACCCCAGGAAGTCCTCAAGACCCACTCAGGGGACCTGTAATGTCAAAACTATCTTAATAATAGCTCTAAATGTTATAGTCCTTCCTCTCTCACTCTCTCATGAGTGATCAGTGTTGTTTTGCAGAATCAACATGAAGTGTGATGATGTAACAAACTGAATGCAGAAGCAGCTATGAGAATCCAGCTATCTTCTATTAAGCCATCAAAGACATTTGCACAAATGTTAAACAATACCACCCTCTGGGATAATTTTTTTAATGGAAAATATAATTATTTTCCATTAAAAATATGTTATTTATGCTAACATCAGTTTTTATGTAATCAATTAACATGTAATGGGTTTATTAATATTTTCAAATGAAAATTTTCTCAATTTAAATTTTTAATATGGAACCCAGAAATAGATATGTAACACACAAATCATAGATGTGTAACACACATAACACATACTTTGGGGTCCTCATAAAGGGGTTCTGAGGCCAAAAAGATTGAGATCTACTGGACTAAGCTCTTAAGTTGCCAGGGCTAATTTTATCTGTGGTTTGGATTTTCTGGTACTGGCTTGAGGAAAGGTAACTCTATTAGTGATTTCAGTTAGGTAGCAGCTGGGTTAACATTTGTGAATATGAGTGTAACTGCAGAACACCCAGAGGAAAGTCCTTTTCTACCAGCTGCTCATTTGCTCTGCCCATCCTGAGCTCCAGAACCTTCACTGCAACTTATCCCTTGGGACTTACCTGTTAGCTATCAAACTATGGCAACACTTGAGAAGTTTTTAGATCTGGGAGTTTAAAATAATAGCCAAAGTTTTGATTAGAAATAGCCAAACCTGTAGTATGGTATGAAAACTGGAAACAGCTTTCTCTACAATTGCAATAGGTCAAATTACACATATCACAAAGATTATGCAGTGGACTTCTGCCAATGATTTAAATCCTTTCTCATTAGAAACGAGTGAACACTTAGAAGGGAGGATCATGCAGTGGTGAAGAGTTCAGGCCCTAGAGTCAGGCAGAGCTGGGTTTGACTACCATGTCCCACACTTGTTAACAGCATGGCCTTGGTAATGTTAGTTAGTTTTAATTTTAATTATTTCTGTAAGGCTCTGTTTCTTCGTCTATAGAGTGAGAAATAGTAATAATAGTAATAAGAGCTTCACTTCATAGAGTGATTTGAAAATTAAATGAGACACATTCATGCACATTATTTCATTTAACCCTCATTGCAACTTTAAGACATAGATGCTATCATTTTTCCATTTGGCAATCAGGGAAACTGACATTTAGAAAAGTCAAATAAATTTCCAGAGATCATACTATTATTAGCGTCAAAGCAGAGATTTCCTTTTGACTACCCTAACTGTAAACAGCCATATCACTGTGTTTTCTTAACAGCAAAAGTTAGAAAATTGCAAGCTTCTCTTTCTCTTGTCCACAGTCTTTAGCCCAACAACTAGCTTTGTGTGGAATACACACAAACTACAGTTTCTTGTAACGCAGGGCAAGAAAACTTCAGTGGGCTCAGTTTAGGAGAGAAAGGGAAGAGGTATTTTACAATTCCCCAAAATATGGGAACCAACAACCCCTCTTTTGCACACACATATTCCACATGTCCCCTTTAATATGTTCTGGAATAGGGTTGATTCTTTGTGACAGATACATGTAAAGATTGGCTTATATACTAAGTGATAAATGATAAATGACCTTAAGAAAGAAAAAAGAAATGATTTCCCCATAAAAAGCTCTCACCGAAACATTCTAGATGAAAGGGCTTGAAGCAATCCAGGCTCACTCTTGATACACCACCAGGCCAACAGGCTGAGGACCGGATACCCTAGAGCTGGAATTTTCTGGGCCTTAATATTGTAATAGAGATACAGCGTAGCTATGAGTGCTTCCCAGATCTTGCTATTTGAGAAGGAATTCTGGAGAGGACCGGGGTTGGCGGCGTGAACACAGCCTGAAGGGGGTTAGTGCACCACGGCTAGCCAGGAGGGAGTCCGGGAAAAGTCTGGACCTACCGAAGAGGCAAGAGACTTTTTCTGCCCTCTTTGTTTCCTGGTGCGCGAGGAGAGGGGATTAAGAGCGCTGCTTAAAGGAGCTCCAAAGACGGGCGTAAGCCGCGGCTAACAGCGCGGACCCAAGAGACGGGCCTGAGACACTAGGACTGCTGCTGCCGCCACCAGGAAGCCTGTGTGCGAGCACAGGTCACTCTCCACACCTCCCCTCCTGGAGCCTGTGCAGCCTGTCAACGCCAGGGTCCCGGGATCCAGGGACAATTTCCCCGGGAGAACGCACAGCGCGCCTCAGGCTGCTGCAATGTCCTGTTGGCCTCTGCCGCCGCAGGCTTGCCCCACACTCCGTGCCCCTCCCTCCCCCCGTCCTGAGTCAGCCAGAGCCCCCGAGTCAGCTGCTCCTTTAACTCCATCGTGTCTGAGTGAAGAACAGACGCCCTCCGGCTACCTACACGCAGAGGCAGGGCCAGATCCAAAGCTGAGCCCCTGGAACTGTGCGAACAAAGAAAAGAAAGGGAAATCTCTCCCAGCAGCCTCAGGAGCAGCGGATTAAATCCCCACAATCAACTTGATGTACACTGCATCTGTGGAACACATGAATAGACAACGAATCATCCCAAATTGAGGAGGTGGACTTTGAGAACAAGATTTATTTTTTCCCCCCTCTTTTCCTCTTTTTATGAGTGTGTATGTGTATTCTTCTGTGTGAGATTTTGTCTGTATAGCTTTGCTTTCACCATTTGTCCTAGGGTTCTATCCGTCCATTTTTTGTTTTTGTTTTTTTAACTTTTAAAAAAATATATATTTTTTAACATCTTTATTGGAGTATAATTGCTTTACAATGGTGTTAGTTTCTGCTTTATAACAAAGTGAATCAGTTATACCTATACATATGTTCCCATATCTTCCCTTTTTGTGTCTCCCTCCCTCCCACCACCCCTCCCTCTCCCACCCCTCTAGGTGGTCACAAACTTAGTGCTATGCGGCTGCTTCCCACTAGCTATCCACTTTACGTTTGGTAGTGTACATATGTCCATGCCACTCTCTCACTTTATCACAGCTTACCCTTCCCCCTCCCCATATCCTCAAGTCCATTCTCTACTAGGTCTGTATCTTTATTCCCGTCTTGCCCCTAGGTTCTTCACGACATTTTATTTTTTCTTAGATTCCATATATATGTGTTAGCATACGGTATTTGTCTTTCTCTTTCTGACTTACTTCACTCTGTATGACAGACTCTAGGTCCATCCACCTCACTACAAATAACTCCATTTCGTTTCCTTTTATGGCTGAGTAATATTCCATTGTATATATGTGCCACATCTTCTTTATCCATTCATCCGATGATGGACACTTAGGTGGTTTCCATGTCCTGGCTCTTGTAAATAGAGCTGCCATGAACATTTGGGTACATGACTCTTTTTGAATTATGGTTTCCTCAGGGTATATGCCCAGGAGTGGGATTGCTGGGTCATAGGGTAGTTCTATGTGTGGTTTTTTAAGGAACTTCCATACTGTTCTCCATAGTGGCTGTACCAATTCACATTCCCACCAGCTAAAAATATTTTTTATCTTAATAATTACTTTTTTATTTTAATAACCTTATTTTATTTTATCTTACTCTATTCTATCCTCTTCCTTCCCTCCTTCCATCTTTCTTTCTTTCTTTTTCTTGCTACTTTTTCTCCCTTTTATTCTGAACCATGTGGATGAAAGGCTCTTGGTGCTGCAGCCAGGAGTCAGTGCTGTGCCTCTGAGGTGGGAGAGCCAACTTCAGGACACCGGTCTACAAGAGACCTCCCAACCCCACATAATATCAAACGGCGAAAATCTCCCAGAGATCTCCATCTCACCTCCAGCACCCAACTTCACTCAAAGACCAGCAAGCTCAGTGCTGGACACCCTATGCCAAACAACTAGCAAGACAGGAACACAACCCCACCCATTAACAGAGAGGCTGCCTAAAATCATAATAAGTCCACAGACACCCCAAAACACACCACCAGACATGGACCTGCCCACCAAAAAGACAAGATCCAACCTCATCCACCAGAACACAGGCACTAGTCCCCTCCACCAGGAAGCCTACACAACCCACTGAACCAGCTTTAGCCACTGGAGACAGACACCAAAAACAACGGGAACTACGAACCTAAAGCCTGCAAAAAGGAGACCCCAAACACAGTAAGATAAGCAAAATGAGAAGACAGAAAAACACACAGCAGGTGAAGGAGCAAGATAAAAACCCACCAGACCTAACAAATGAAGAGGAAATAAGCAGTCTACCTGAAAAAGAATTCAGAATAATGATAGTAAAGATGATCCAAAATCTTGGAAATAGAATAGATAAAATGCAAGAAACATTTAACGAGGACCTAGAAGAACTAAAGATGAAACGAGCAATGATGAACAACACAGTAAATGAAATTAAAAATAGTCTAGATAGCATCAGTAGCAGAATAACTGAGGCAGAAGAACGGATAAGTGACCTGGAAGATAAAAGAGTGGAAATAACTACTGCAGAGCAGAATAAAGAAAAAAAGAATGAAAAGAACTGAGGACAAGTTCAGAGACCTCTGGGACAACATTAAACACGCCAAAGTACAAATTATAGGGGTCCCAGAAGAAGAGAAAAAGAAAGGGACTGAGAAAATATTTGAAGAGATTATAGTTGAAAACTTCCCAATATGGGAAAGGAAATAGTTAATCAAGTACAGGAAGAACAGAGAGTCCCATACAGGATAAATCCAAGGAGAAACACGCCAAGGCACATACTAATCAAGCTATCAAAAATTAAATACACAGAAACATATTAAAAGCAGCAAGGGAAAAACAACAAATAACACACAAGGGAATCCCCATAAGGTTAACATCTGATCTTTCAGCAGAAACTCTTCAAGCCAGAAAGGACTGGCAGGACATATTTAAAGTGATGAAGGAGAAAAACCTGCAACCAATATTACTCTACCCAGCAAGGATCTCATTCAGATTTGATGGAGAAATTGAAACCTTTACAGACAAGCAAAAGCTAAGAGACTTCAGCACCACCAAACCAGCTTTACAACAAATGCTAAAGGAACATCTCTAGACAAGAAACACAAGAGAAGGAAAAGAACTACAATAACAAACCCAAAACAAGAAAATGGGACATACATATCGATAATTACCTTAAACGTAAATGGATTAAATGCTCCCACCAAAAGACACAGACTGGCTGAATGGATACAAAAACAAGAACCATATATATGCTGTCTACAAGAGACCCACTACAGACCTAGAGACACATACAGACTGAAAGTAAGGGGATGGAAAAAGATATTCCATGCAAACGGAAACCAAAAGAAAGCTGGAGTAGCAATTCTCATATCAGACAAAATAGACTTTAAAATAAAGACTATTACAAGAGACAAAGAAGGACACTGCATAATGATCAAGGGATCGATCCAAGAAGAAGATATAACAATTGCAAATATTTATGCACCCAACACAGGAGCACCTCAATACATAGGCAAATACTAACAGCCATAAAAGGGGAAATCGACAGTAACACATTCATAGTAGGGGACTTTAACACCCCACTTTCACCAATGGACAGATCATCCAGAATGAAAATTAATAAGGAAACACAAGCTTTAACTGATACATTAAACAAGATGGACTTAATTGATATTTATATGACATTCCATCCAAAAACAACAGAATACACATTTTTCTCAAGTGCTCATGAAACATTCTCCAGGATAGATCATATCTTGGGTCACAAATCAAGCCTTGGTAAATTTAAGAAAATTGAAATTGTATCAAGTATCTTTTCCGACCACAATGCTATGAGACTAGATATCACTTAAAGGAAAAGATCTGTAAAAAATACAAACACATGGAGGGTAAACAATACACTATTAATAACGAAGTGATCACTGAAGAAATCAAAGAGGAAATAAAAAAATACCTAGAAACAAATGATGATGCAGACACGGTGACCCAAAACCTATGGGATGCAGCAAAAAGCAGTTCTAAGAGGGAAGTTTATAGCAATAAAATCCTATCTAAAGAAACAGGAAACATCTCGAATAAACAACCTAACCTTGCACCTAAAGCAATCAGAGAAAGAAGGAAAAAAAAACCCCAAAGTTAGCAGAGGGAAAGAAATCATAAAGTTCAGATCAAAAATAAATGAAAAAGAAATGAAGGAAACGATAGCAAAGATCAATAAAACTAAAAGCTGGTTCTTTGAGAAGATAAACAAAATTGATAAACCATTAGCCAGACTCATCAAGAAAAAAAGGGCAAAGACTCAAATCAATAGAATTAGAAATGAAAAAGGAGAGGTAACAACTGACACAGCAGAAATGCAAAAGATCATGAGAGATTACTACAAGCAACTCTATGCCAATAAAATGGTCAGCCTGGAAGAAATGGACAAATTCTTAGAAATGCACAACCTGCCAAGATTGAATCAGGAAGAAATAGAAAATACGACCAGACCAATCACAAGCACTGAAATTGAAACTGTGATTAAAGATCTTCCAGCAAACAAAAGCCCAGGACCAGACGGCTTCACAGGCGAATTCTATCAAACATTTAGAGAAGAGTTAACACCTATCCTCCTCAAACTCTTCCAAAATATAGCAGAGGAAGGAACACTCCCAAATTTATTCTATGAGGCCACCATCACCCTGATACCAAAACCAGACAAGGATGTCACATAGAAAGAAAACTACAGGCCAATATCACTGATGAACATAGTTGCAAAAATCCTCAACAAAATACTAGCAAACAGAATCCAACAGCACATTAAAAGGATCATACACCATGATCAATGGGGTTTATCCCAGGAATGCAAGCATTCTTCAATATATGCAAATCAATCAACATGATACACCATATTAACAAATTGAAGGAGAAAAAACATATGATCACTCAATAAATGCAGAGAAAGCTTTCGACAAAATTCAACACCAATTTATGATAAAAACCCTTCAGAAAGTAGGCACAGAGGGAACGTTCCTCAACATAATAAAGGCCATATATGACAAACCCGCAGCCAACATCATCCTCAATGGTGAAAAACTGAAAGCATTTCCACTAAGATCAGGAACAAGACAAGGTTGCCCACTCTCACCAATCTTATTCAACATAGTTTTGGAAGTTTTAGCCACAGCAATCAGAGAAGAAAAGGAAATAAAAGGAATCCAAATCAGAAAAGAAGAAGTAATGCTGTCACTGTTTGCAGATGACATGATACTATACATAGAGAATCCTAAAGATGCTACCAGAAAACTGCTAGAGCTAATCAATGAATTTGGTAAAGTAGCAGGATACAAAATTAATGCACAGAAATCTCTGGCATTCCTACACACTAATGATGAAAAATCTGAAAGTGAAATCAAGAAAACACTCCCATTTACCATTGCAACAAAAAGAATAAAATATCTAGGAATAAACCTACCAGGGAGACAAAAGACCTGTATGAAGAAAATTATAAGACACTGATGAAAGAAATTAAAGATGATACTAATAGATGGAGAGATATACCATGTTCTTGGATTGGAAGAATCAACATTGTGAAAGTGACTCTACTACCCAAAGCAATCTACAGATTCATTGCAATCCCTATCAAACTACCGCTGGCATTTTTCACAGAACTAGAACAAAAAATTTCACAATTTATATGGCAACACAATGACCCCGAATAGCCAAAGCAATCTTGAGAACAAAAAACGGAGCTGGAGGAATCAGGCTCCCTGACTTCAGACTGTACTACAAAGCTACTGTAATCAAGACAGTATGGTACTGGCACAAAAACAGAAATATACATGAATGGAACAGTATAGAAAGCCCAGAGATAAACCCACACACATATGGTCATCTTATCTTTGATAAAGGAAGCAGCAATGTACAGTGGAGAAAGGACAGCCTCTTCAATAAGTGGTGCTGGGAAAACTGGACAGGTTCATGTAAAAGTATGAGACTAGAACACTCCCTAACACCATACACAAAAATAAACTCAAAATGGATTAAAGACGTAAATATAAGGCCAGAAACTGTCAAACTCTTAGAGGAAAACATAGGCAGAACACTCTATGACATAAATCACAGCAAGATCTTTTTTGACCCACCTCCTAGAGAAATGGAAATAAAACCAAAAATAAACAAATGGGACCTAATGAAACTTCAAAGCTTTTGCACAGCAAAGGAAACCATAAACAAGACCAAAAGACAACCCTCAGAATGGGAGAAAATATTTGCAAATGAAGCAACTGACAAAGGATTAATCTCCAGAATTTACAAGCAGCTCATGCAGCT
>RJWK010020171.1:0-31716 GCA_004363435.1 Platanista minor
GCTCAACATCATTAATCATTAGAGAAATGCAAATCAAAACTACAATGAGATATCATCTCACACCGGTCAGAATGGCCATCATCAAAAAATCTAGAAACAATAAATGCTGGAGAGGCTGTGGAGAAAAGGGAACACTCTTGCACTGCTGGTGGGAATGTGAATTGGTACAGCCACTATGGAGAACAGTATGGAGGTTTCTAAAAGAACTACAACTAGAACTACCATATGACCCAGCAATCCCACTACTGGGCATATACCCTGAGAAAACCATAATTCAAAAAGAGACATGAACCAAAATGTTCATTGCAGCTTTATTTACAATAGCCAGGAGATGGAAACAACCTAAGTGTCTATCATCAGATGAATGCATAAAGAAGATGTGGCACATATATACAATGGAATATTACTCAGCCATAAAAAGAAACGAAATGGAGTTATTTGTAGTGAGGTGGATGGACCTAGAGTCTGTCATACAGGGTGAAGTAAGTCAGAAAGAGAAAGACAAATACCGTATGCTAACTCAAGTATATGGAATCTGAGAAAAAAGAAATGTGAAGAACCTTGGGGCAAGACGGGAATAAAGACACAGACCTACTAGAGAATGTACTTGAGGATATGGGGATTGGGAAGGGTAAGCTGTGACAAAGTGAGAGAGTGGCATGGACATATATACACTACCAAACCTAAAATATATAGCTAGTGGGAAGCAGCCACATAGCACAGGGAGATCAGCTCAGTGCTTTGTAACCACCTGGATGGGTGGGATAGGGAGGGTGGGAGGGATGAGGTATGGGAACATATGTATATGTATAACTGATTCACTTTGTTAGAAAGCAGAAACTAGCACACCATTGTAAAGCAATTATACTCCAATAATGATGTAAAATAAAATAAAATAAAACAGAACTAATATTAATGATGACAATTAAATGAGACAACACACACATTGTGCCCGGCATTGCACCAGGCATATAGTAGATACCTATTAGATGGTAATAATTATTTTATTTTACAAGAGTGAAAAGAGGGGCTTCACTGGTGGCTCAGTGGTTGAGAGTCCGCCTGCCGATGCAGGGGACACGGGTTCCTGCCCCGGTTCGGGAAGATCCCACGTGCGGCGGAGCGGCTGGGCTCGTGAGCCATGGCCGCTGAGCCTGAGCGCCCGGAGCCTGTGCTCCGCAACGGGACAGGCCACAGCGGTGAGAGGCCCGCGTACCACGAAAAAAAAAAAAAAAAAAAAAAAAAAAAAAAAAAAAAAAAAAGAGTGAAAAGAAAAGTTTATTCTACCTGGTGACTCTGTTCTGATTCTGAGGGAAAGTAGCAAATTTTTATAATATGTATGAACTTTTCATCTTATGTATAAACGTTGCCTTCTCTCTCCTCTTTTATTAGAAGAATGAGATAGAGGGCAGACCAATACCTGGAAAGAAAACAGCTGCATCCTTACACCTGACCTTCCAGGATACCTCCTCCCTCATCATTGCCACCTCTATCGCTTTTGTCTGATTTCTGCATGTTGATCTCGATTTGTCTTGGTTCTGCATGGAGCCACCTGCAGGGCTTTTGTTTGTCCATCTATTGAGTAGAAAAAAGAAAAGATTTCCAGAGTCTGGACAAGAACATTTTCTTAAGTACCTAACAATAAAAGGTGCATGAAACTATTTACCAACCTCACTTAAATCCAGTAAAATTACCATTTACAGGGTGTTGCGTTAAGTTGATTGCTTTCCTTTCTCTAAATAAAGACTTAAATTTCAGCTCACAGGAAAAACTGATACCAAGAGAAGCTGCTCGTGAAATGATACAAGCAGCGCCGGACTGGGGAATGTTAAGAGGCAGGGTGGGGAGGAAAACAAAACTTGAACCAAAACCTTCACCGCATGTTTCATTTTAGAGTAATAATTAATCAAACACAAACTAAATGTCAAGTTTCCTTGGATTATTATTCTCCTGGTCACGAGGCCACTTTTCATTGTTTCTCGGGGTGATCCTGAAGAGAGATATTGTACAGCCCACATTAGGGAGAGAAACTGGTTGCTCTCAACTCTGACCACAGATGTAAAATAACAGGCTCTGATATTCTTTCAGAAGTTTTGACTTCATTTTTTCTGGAAACTATAAAAAGAAATCTTTTTTGTTGCTACAGCTTTGCTGTGCTAGATGCTTTGTATTGCTTCCCTTCAGTCTGGTCTTAAGAGAAGAGCTTTATCCTGCATACCTATTAGCAAAGAAAAGTGTCTTAGAATCCCTTCACAAAAGAATTATTTTGTAGAGATGCCCGGCCATAGGTTTATATTCATTCCTGGTTTCTCAGGTGACCTATCACGCATAACAATGTTTTTTTTTTTTTTTGCGGTACGCGGGCCTCTTTCTGTTGTGGCCTTTCCCGTTGCGGAGCACAGGCTCCGGACGCGCAGGCTCAGCGGCCATGGTTCACGGCCCCAGCCGCTCCGCGACGTGTGGGATCTTCCCGGACCGGGGCACGAACCCGTGTCCCCTGCATCGGCAGGTGGACTCTCAATCACTGTGCCACTAGGGAAGCCCATAACAAATTTTTTGAAGAGATTAGAAAAAAGATGGTCGGACTGAAGAAGAATTTGAAAGTTCACTGTATCCAATAACCCAGGAAGAACTTTAAAAGAAAAAAAATAAACATTAAGAGAGACAAAGTGGTTTCTAAAATAAACAAACAAGGATCTGCCTTAATAAAGTAGTTGACAGCTTCTCTCCCTCTTTTCCAGGCTCAGCCACCAGCAACAGACAGAAGGCCTCGTTTGCACAGCTTTTGCCCAAAGAACTGAACAAAGCGCTGAAACTTTAACTTGAATTTGGAAAAAAAAAAAAAGTCAACCGACAAAAAAAGCACAGATATCAGGGAAGTCAACAAAGAGGCAAAAAACTTTGTGAGTGCAGGAAGAAGAATTTTCTAAAAGGTAAATTTCCTGGGAGCTCGAAGGAAACTGGAAATTGGAGTCTGATAAAGGCATGGAGGCTGAGCTCTGGAAGCTCCCATCCCCGCACAGCCACCAGAGTGAAGATCACACCAGCAGGGAGAAATCCATTGCCCAAGATGGTGGAGCAGAAAAGGCAGCAATTCTTCAGAGCTCGGAAGCTGGAGCCAAGTGAGGGATAACTTCAAGAAAGAGGCTGCCTCATATCGTCTCTTCTAACTTCTGGAGTCTGCCTTAGAATGAGTCTCTGTCATGGGGAAAGGGAAGATCTGGGAAAGACAGAAGAAGGTAGTAATGTTTTTACATCCCCTTCATTTTAAATATTTTTCTTGTGCTTTATTTTTTTTTGTTAACAATATATAAAGCCTCACAAAAGAAGAGGTAACTAGTGTTTTACAAGTAAAACCTCTTGGGAAAATAAGCAATATACTGGTTTAGGCTGTTTATTATTTATAGACTATCAGTTTCAAAAAAAAAGCTTGAAGCATCCATACAATAGAAACTATGAAAACAATTAGAACACAAACCAGGAGTCAAAGAACAAGATGGCAGGATCTAACGGGGACAGGGAGAGGGAGTACCAGAAAATATAGAAACAGTCTTCTCCTTGGCTGTATCAGCTGTGATATACAGAACTAAAATTTAAGTTCAACTGCAGTGAATTCAGTTCTTTTTTTTTTTAGTCCTTTTCCAGCTGCAATAAGCAATGCTGAAGGAATTTCAAGTACAGTCCCAGAAATAGTGATTAAATGTTCCCAATATACTGCCTATGCATTGGGTTTGCCCAAAAGTTCATTTGGGTTTTTCCATAAGAGGGTATGGAAACCCAAATGAACTTTTTGGCCAGCCCGATACTAGACCCCCATCCCCCCGGCCCCCCTTGAAGAGTCTTGGAGTCTTATGAGAAAGAGAAACAAAAACAAATAATCTCAATGCAATATGATCAAGTTGGGTTGCATTTCTTTTCATATATACTATAGGAGAGGTTTTGTGGGGCTAGGGAAGGAAAGCCTTCACTTGTTGGGAAAGAGAAAAAGCATTACTAACACTTCATTTGAGTGATATATTGGCAGGGACTTAAAAGAAGACCAAGTTTCCAAATGGAGAGGAGGGAGGACAGTCCCCAGAGAAACCACGCAGGCAAAAGGACAGAGGAGGAAAGACCGCAGCATGTTCAGGAAGATTTCACCATTGAGGGGCTGGGGATAAAGTGGAAAAGTAGCTTGGAACTGTGAAAACTCTAAAGAAGACACTGAAGAGCTTTTCAACAGGTAAGTGAAAGTATCCTATTTCAGTTTTAGAAGCCAGTTGCATGTTGCAACTTGGAGAGTGGATAAGAGTAAGAGTGAAATTAAAGTAAGGAAGGAGGCTGTTTTAGGGTTCTTCAGAGAAACAGAACCAACAGGATGTGTGTGTGTGTGTATGTATGTATATATATATATATATATTTGTATAACAAGGGGTTTCTTTTAAGGAATTGGCTCACACAATCACAGAGGATGGCAAGTCTAAAATCTGCCGGCTGGGCTGGCCGGCTGGAGACCCAAGAGAGCCAATGCCACAGTTCAGTGTGCTGAGAATTCTCTCTTGCTTGGGGGAAGTCAGTCTTTTTTTTTTTTAATTTATTTATTTTGGCTGTGTTGGGTCTTCATTGCTGTGCGCAGGCTTTCTCTAGTTGCGGTGAGCGGGGGCTCCTCTTCGTTGCAGTGCACAGGCTTCTCATTGCAGTGGCCTCTCCCGTTGCGGAGCACGGGCTCCAGGCACACGGGCTTCTGAGGTTGCAGCACGTGGGCTCAGTAGTTGTGGCTCGCGGGCTCTAGAGCGCAGGCTCAGCAGTTGTGGCACACGGGCTTAGTTGCTCCACGGCACAGGGGATCCTCCCGGACCAGGGCTCGAACCCATGTCCCCTGCATTGGCAGGCGGACTCCCAACCACTGCACCACCAGGGAAGCCCAGGGTCAGTCATTTTGTTCTATTCAGGCCTTCAACTGATTGGATGTTGGATGAGGCCTGCCCACATTATGAAGGGCAATCTGCTTTACTCAAAGTCCACTCATTTAATGTTAATCTCATCCAAAACACACTCCCAGAAACATCCAAAATAATGTTTGATCAAATATCCAGGTACCCTGTGGCCCAGTCAAGTTGACACATAAAATTAACCATCACAGAGGCTATTAGTTTATATAGAGGCTATATAGTATACATGAGACATGGTATAGGGTCTGGACTAAGCTCAGAGCAATCGGGACAGGAAAAAATAAATAAGATGTAGGGGAAAATTGAACATGAAGATATAAAAGGGACATTGTTTGGATGAAATCAAGATTGGTAGTTTGAACAAATATGTATAGAAAAAAAATGAATTAGATGTCCAGTAACCTCCAAGGATACATTTTTCTTTTAGTTCTTTTCTTTTTCTATAGCAAATCCAAGTTTCTTCTGCCTACTGGTGCCTATATTCACAATTCACATTTTTTCCTTATTCCAAACTTCATCACCAGTTACTCTAAGAATCATTATAGTTGCAAACGATATTTCATTGATCGGATTTCATATGTGTGAGGATACATATTTCTTGATCTATTTTGAAACATGCATTTACTTAACTTCTTGTGAAATCTGGTAACTTGAATGCACTTCTTTGCCTCTGTTTCTACCCAAACAAAATGTATAAACACATAGGAACAAGAATACATAGGAAGTAACAACAGAGAGAAATAGTGACAAAATTTTGAGAACCGGAATTAGGTAGACTGAGTGATAAATCAAAGGAAAACAGAAAATCAAGAAATTAAATTCCCCCACAAAACCCGAGAAGAACTCAGCAATTGGAGAAACAAGACGCTTCTGAAAGGAGATGGGAGGTGTTCAAGGGGAGCAGAAAGTCTAATGTAAAAATCAATTAAATATCTAAATCACCTCCCCAACTCCTTGCAACTAGCTGTCTGCCTGTCGCCAATCCCAGAAGACTGGAGGTTTTCTCTTTGGAGAAGTTGAAACAAAAGAAATATGGACTTGAGGACAATAGTCAGAGCTAGGGGCAAAATATGTGTGTCATAATGAAAACTACGATTAAGTGAAAAACCTGCACTCTAAATGGTAAAGTCTCCAATGCCTTTTCCCCTTTTGTTCCCAGAATGCAGCAGCTTCAGCGATAAACCTCAAGCAAGAGATAAGAAAATCTGACCAACCCAAGAGAAAAAGACCCACAGAGGCAGGTAGCTGGAGATTCCCCATTGAAAGACCCAGGTTCCATCCTAATCATCCAACAATGAAGCCAGCAGTTGGCAAGCCTCCCCGGTGCACGCAGAACTTACAATCAGCTTTTTAGTGCCTTACAGTTAAACGTAAAAACACCATCAAGGATCACTGGGCATGATGAAGGCTTTTAATATGAAAGTAGAAGGCAAAACAGGAAAAAGGAAAAGTGATGACCTACAACACAAGAGGCAAAAGAAGATGTCAAACACCAAACTCTAGTGTCCCCAGGTAGAGAGGAGAAACTATTACACCCATTAAATTAAAACAGGATGCTTTTTAAAAAGTAATCCTTAGAGAATAAGCCCTCTTAGAATTAAAAAATGGCAGAAATAAAAATGTCAATAAAAGTGTTGGAAGATAAAGTTGAAGCTGTCCAAAAGGACATAAAACCACCAATAAGTAAAAAATACAAAAATACGCTGAGAAAAAGAAAATGGGCAAGAAAGTTGAACATTCAAATGACAGAAGTTCCAGAATGAGAGAACAGAGCAATGGATAAGAGGAAATTATCAAAAAGAAAACACCAAGAAAAGTTCCCAGAACTGAAGGAGGTGAGTTTTCAGGTGGAAGGAGCCTAGAACCCCAGTGAGCAACAGCCCACTTGAAGCACACATATACACACCAAGCATATTATAGAAAAACTTCAAGATATTGGGAGTAAAAAGGCCCTTTAAACAAAAAGCCCTAAAAGCTCCCAGAGAGAAAAAGCAGATCACATACAGCGTTATCAGGAATGAAAATTACATTGGCTGTTCAAGAATTCCTGGAAGCTACAGTACGGTCAAAATTCTAGAAGAAAATGATTTGCAGCTTAGAATTCTAACCCATTTGAATTATCAATCATGTGTGATTACAGAATAAAGCAAGGTCTCAGAAGTTTTCTCTCTTCAGTGCTCTTTCCGAGAAAGCTGCTAAAGCAGTGATTCCCAAAGCAACGTCAGCATCATTTTTTTGTTTAGAAATACAAATTCTGGGCTTTCCTGGTGGCGCAGTGGTTGAGAGTCCGCCTGCCGATGCAGGGGACGCGGGTTCATGCCCCGGTCCGGGAAGATCCCACATGCCGCGGAGCGGCTGGGCCCGTGAGCCATGGCCGCTGAGCCTGCGCGTCCGGAGCCTGTGCTCCGCAACAGGAGAGGCCACAACAGGGAGAGGCCCGCGTACCGCAAAAAAGAAAGAAAGAAAGAAAGAAAGAAATACAAATTCTGAGACCTCACTCCAAATCTACTGAAGCAGAAACTCGAGGGCCAGGGGCGTGGGGGAGGCTACAATCTATGTCCTATCAAACCGTTTGGGTGCAAGCTAAAGCTTGAGAAACACTTTACCAGTGGAAGTACTCCCCCCAAATAAGGAGTGAACCAAGAAAGAGGAGACATAAGCTATCAATACAGGACACACAACACGATAGTCCAGAACTGAAGGACAGAGGATACAGGGGGATATTACAAATTAACATTTACGACATGACTCTTATTTTTCTAAAAATTTTCCATTTATTATGTTCAAATCATCCCAACAACCTCTTGAACCTTATGAACTTCATCCCAAGCAGTCTAAACCCAGGACCCCTAGGCTCTTAATTACAACATAGACTGCATGTGCCATAAAAACCGGGGACTTCCCTGGTGGTCCAGTGGTAAAGAATCCATCTTCCAATGCAGGGGATGCAGGTTCAATCCCTAGTTGGGGAACTAAAATCCCAAATGCTGCAGGCCAACTAAGCCTGCGCGCCACAACTACTGAGCCTGCGCACCTCAACTAGAGACGCTGTGTGCCGCAAACTACAGAGCCCACATGCCCTGGAGCCTGCACACCACAACTAGAGAGAAGCCCATGCACCACAACAAAAGATCCCACGTGCCACAACTAAGACCCAATGCAGCCAAAAATAAATAAATAAAATATATATTTTTAAAAAAACATAAAAACCAAGGAAATGCCTGATGTGTTTAAATATATTGAGAGATTTACACCTCTGTGGAAGACTTATAGGGGATAGATACATAGAATACCCAACAAGTAACACTGAGGCAAATATTCCATGGAGAAAGAGTTGAACCAGAAAGAAAATGCAATCACACTATGTGATGGATATTCATGTGGTCCTATGAGAATAAACACTGAATGATGATTTAACAAAAAATTATGATATCATTACATTAGAAGGATAGCAAGATGAAGGGTAGCAGAATATGCCACCCCAAAATATGACTATAGGAATTCAGGATCTGCCACCCCCAAATATGCCACTTTGGTACATTGATCATTTTGAGTTGTTAGTACTTGAAAAAACAGCGAATGAGGGAGAGGCCTTCTCTGAGCTCGTCTTCCCTGCCTAAAGACAGATAAGTTCCCAATAAGGAACTCAACTGCCATAAATCCCTTCCCAGAAGCTTCATAACCAGGGAAGATTGATTCTTATCACAGGAGAGGAGACTAGAAATGGACACCTTAACCAGACAAACTTTGTCACAAACTATCATACCTCCCATCTATTCTTCTAAGGGCCCATTCATCATTCCTAAAAATCATTTACCTAAGAGGTGTACATCACCCCCCCCCTCACCTTTAACCTATTGAGATGGCATTTAAGTCTGAATTCTAAGCCACCTGGGGGAGTTACTAATTTTTCCCTGGGCCTCTCTCATGGGCACATAAGGTATACATGTTAATAAACTGCTGTTTGCTTTTCTCTTGTCAATCTGTCCCTTATTACAGGAATCTCAGCCAGGAACTCAGAAGGGTAGAGGGAAAATTATGTTTCCTTCCCTCCAAAGACAAAATGGGAGAGGCACAAAGGGGTACACAAGCTAAATTGTCCTCCTCCATATTAGGAAGTTAATCGTTCATGCCTAAAACTGAAAAAATAAGAAATAAGAGTATAAACATGGTAATAGCTAAAAGAGTTAAAACTGGTTGCCCTTTTAGAGGAAGGATAGAGAGAAAAGAGAGGTAAGAGAGGAGACTTTTCGGTTTTATTGTAAGCCTCATACAACTATTTGACCTTTTAAATTACTCCTGCATAGTTTGAGAAAAAAAATAAAATCAAGTTAAGAAAATAAACTTAGTACAATGTAGGAGTCAAAATTTAGTAAATGTTTCTAAATTTCTTCTGACAGACAATTTCTGCCCTACTCTGTTTTCTGACACTCAAAGAGGAGCAAAAGCCTTCTTGGGGCTTTCCTCTTGTCCCTATAACCCCTCTCTGTCCCCAGCAGAATGCCTCAGACCCTGAGACTCTGGGCTTCAAGTTCAAAGGGACAGACGGGAGAGTCACTGGGGATGCCTCATCCTAATTCTCCTGTGAGATTTGGGCAGAGTTGTTTTCTCTATGATCGTGTCTGCAGAAAAATCTCTCTCGATCATCTAGAAGTTTCTACTATGTGTAAGGTTGCCATGTCTTTGCCTGTGTTTTGATAACATACCCATGAGCTTTTTGGCATCATGCTTTCACTTATTCAGTCATTCATTCATTCAAAAACAAATGTTTAATGAGGCCCTACTATGTGTTAGATACTTACTAGTAAGTTTCTTAAAATTATTTTTCCTCAATGTATGGTTTTCATACTTAGGGATTAAGATATTTCAAGGTTCTTTATAATTCCTGCCCTTTTGTGTGTTAATTAGAAAAGGCAACCTTCTGTGATGTAATGATTAATTAAAATAAGGATAAACTAGATTATCTTAAGAAAAGAAAAGCTCCAAGATTTACTTTCTAAATTTAGATCAGGTCAGTTTAAATTTTCTCTTAACCAACATGTCAGTGGTCTCTCTTGTCACAAAAAAATAAAAATGTTAACATTTATCTAAAAGGGTTATCCTCCTCCTGCTGCTGGTGTATGAGCAAACAGACTTCTGCATTTCCTCTCAAGAGAGAAAAGTACATTTACAGAGTAGAATAGTATTTTGAAGTACTAATCCATGTATCCTCACTCCATCCCACATCACCCCCACCTCTTAGTTTCCAGTTATGGACTAAATGTTTGTGTCTCCCAAAAATTCATATGTTGAAGCCCTAATGTGGTGGCCTTTGAAGGTGGGGCCTCTGGGGGTAATTCGATCATGAAGATGGAGCCTCCATGAGGGAACTAGTGTCCTTATAAAAAGAGAAAGAGAGCTGCCCTTTTTCTCTCCTCTCCATCGTGGGAGGATACAAGAAGACGTGTATCTACAAGCCAGGAAGAGGGGTCTCACAAGACACTGAATCTGCTAGTGCCTTGATATTGGACTTCCCAGCCTGCAAAACTGAAAGAAATAAATGTTTGTGGTTTAAGTCATCCAGTCTACGATATTTTTGTGATAGCAGGCTGAACTAAGGTTACCCAAAGCAGGAATTGAAATCCCAGAAGTGGCCACCTGCCATGCAAATCAGGAGCCCACACTCCAGAGACAGCCCATAGGAATATACACCTTCTGTTATCCACATCTCCATCAATACTAGCTTTTCTAACTAGCACAATGAATGTTAGAAACAAGGTCTCATTGTGGAAACGAGTGGAATTTCCGACATGTTGTTCAATGAACAGAATATGAAAGTCCACCCAGGGCTTCCCTGGTGGTGCAGTGGTTAAGAATCCACCTGCCAATGCAGGGGGACACGGGTTTGAGCCCTGGTCCGGGAAGATCCCACATGCCATAGAGCAACTAAGCCTGTGCACCACAACTACTGAGCCTGTGCTCTAGAGCCCGCGAGCCACAACTGCTGAAGCCCGTGTGCCTGGAGCCCGTGCTCTGCAACAGGAGAAGCCACCGCAATGAGAAGCCCACGCAGCGCAACGAAGAGTAGCCCCGCTCACCGCAACTAGGGAAAGCCTGAGCACAGCAACAAAGACCCTACGCAGCCAAAAACTTTTTTAAAAAGTCCACCCAGGCCTGTAACCTGTACCCTCAAGGATAATGCCCAAGGCTTGACCCACAAATGAACCTGTGTCCAATCATTGAGTCAGAGGACTACTGGTTGCCTCATGCGACTCCAAGGGTACAGAATTCTGCCTCTGGATATTGTTGCATCTGCTTCAAGTAAACACTTAATGAAAGAGGTAGTTGGAGCACCTCAAAAGAACAGAGAGCTGAGACTTCATCAATCTTACGGAGTAGTTTGTATAAATGTTTTTGAGCCTGCTTGCCAATGATTTTTTTTAATAAGGTCTGTATTTGTGGCATAATTTATGGAGAGGAAGTCAGTTTTGTGGTGGTTACTATTATTTACTAAAATAACCTAAAGTTGTATGAGACTAAACTGGCTTAGGTTTACAGAATTAGTTGACAGAGAGTGAAGAGCCCTGAATGAAATTTGTAGTCATGACCAGGGAACAGTGCAGCATAAGAAAGCTTGGATCATATAGCTGAGAATTACTAGGAACATGAACATCTCAACAGAAGCTACTGTAGTGTAGTGACTACATCTGGAAACCATACACGATGACCTCAGCAAATGACAGCATGGACAGCTACTAACCAAGGCCCAGATACTTCCTCCTTCCCTGGAGCCAAAAGGCTACTTAAATGCAATCAGAGAATTGCCCGCCTTAAAATTTGAAGTGACTAAGTTTGCCAGGAATTGACTAAAACTATGGTTACTGCCATCAGGAAGAATCGAGTCTCTAAATAGACATTAAACTGGAATTTAGAAAAAAAAATCTAAGACTTTTCTTTTCTTGCACATCTGAGTTTTGGATTTTGAGAAATTCATATCCACTATATGCCACACGAGGAAAAAACAATTCTGGGTCTCTCTCAATTTTTCTCTCCAAGATCTTTTAAGACTTGACACCTCTGTTGCATTTTCTCCTCTAGTTAGGTCTTCAGGAGTGACCCCATGATCCCTCTAGACTCTTCTTTGTAATCCAAAATCTGGTTCAAAGCCCAGAAAAGGGATATTCACGTCTTGCTGAAAATCAGGGAGAAAAGAAAGGCAGCATCTTAAGTATGTACGTATGTGTCTTAGCTTGCACTTCTATAACAAATACCATAGGGCTTCCCTGGTGGTGCAGTGGTTGAGAGTCCGCCTGCTGATGCAGGGGACGCGGGTTCGTGCCCCGGTCCGGGAAGATCCCACATGCCGCGGAGCGGCTGGGCCCGTGAGCCATGGCCGCTGAGCCTGCGCATCCAGAGCCTGTGCTCCGCAACGGGAGAGGCCACAACAGCGAGAGGCCCGCGTACCGCAAAAAAAAAAAAAAAAAAAAACCCAGAACAAATACCATAGATTGGATGGTCTAAACAACAAACATTTATTTCTTACAGTTCTGAAGGCTGAGAAGTCCAAGGTCAAGGAGTCAGCAGATTTGGTGTCTGGTAAGAGCCTTCTTCTTGGCTTATAGGCGGCCACCTTCTCACTGTATCCTCACATGGCAGAGAGAGAGATCGTCTTTCTCACTTCTCATAAGGGCACTAATCCCATGCACTTGGGCTCAATACTCACAACCTAATTACCTCCCAAAAGCCCCACCTCCAAATATCATCACATTGGGAATTAGGACTCCAACATATAAATTTGGGGTGGGGGGACACATTTAATCCATAGCAGTATATATTGTGGCAGGGAGGAAATTGGTGATGAGGAAAAAGTTATGCTGGATTCACCTCCCAGGAATTTTACTTCCTGAGGGAAGCAGGTAGAATCATCTTGCATTCAGCAAAAACTTAACTATCAGCCAGCATTAGGAAAGCACTAGTTTCACCAGGATGAGTAAAATATTTTCTGACATCAAATAAGGAGACAGACCATATAATGTGCTAAGTGTTGTGATGGGGTTAGGTACAGAACCAGCGCTGGGGGATGGAGAGAGCCCAGCTCTGACTGGGGTCATCTGAAAATCCTTTCAGTAGTGATGAGATTGAAACTGGGTCCTAAGTTTCACCAGCAGAGAATGGCCTTGCCAGTGAGCAGTAACAGAAGATGTCAAGGTAAAAATGAAAGAAAAAGCATGGCGTGTTAGAAATGGTGACAAGTCCAGGGGTCAGAATGTATGTGGGTGGACTAGAAAGGCTATGCTAGAGGGTGAAAGTGTGGTCAGATTGTGAAGACTCATGAATGCTTTTCTGAAGAGATTGGCCTTGATGAGTTCAGCCAGGTTATCCAATGAGCCTGCAGGTCCCAAAGAGGTGCCCTAATGGGAGCACAAAAAACCAGAGCTCTGGCCCCCTCCACTCCACCCCAGACCACTTTGTATCTTTTATATATCTCTTATATTTCTAATTTGAAAGTAGAACTCTGCTGTTATTTTTAAGTTTTAAAATTGCTCATATAAGCAAATGAAAGTCATGAAAGATCTTTAATTAGGGAAGTTAAATGACCATGTTTACATTTCAGACAGCTAATTCTGGTTGCAGGGCAGGAGGAAAGATTAGAGAAAGGAGACATAAGAGGCGGAAAAGTCATTAGTTAGACTGTTAAAATAACCCATACAAGGAATGACAAAGGGTCCAAACCAAGGTAGTGATAGTACGAGTGTGAACAGATGCAGGAAGAGGGAACAGATTCTAGAGACATTTTAGAAATTGAATGAACAGCCTTTTACAAGTCCTATTACACATGTAGCAGATTTCAACAGCGTTTGGGCCTAGTAGGCAGGTAAGCCACTTTACCTTTACTTTGGTGGATTCATGTAATATCAGTAATATCAGTTGCTTCACTTCAACTCCAGTGTATTACCACAGGGAGGTGAGATAAGGACCTCTGGCAACATTCCAAAGTCTAGGTTGTTGAAGGTATTACAGTTTGTAGACTGATGTGACTTTGGAAAACAACATTAAATTTAGTGGCTTATGGACAAACATAGGAAAAGTCGCCAATGCAGAGTGTCCGTTTGACTTATCAATTCCAGAAGACTGATGTGGTATTTTGTTGTCTCTTTTCTTCTCTCTCTTTCACTTTCTACAAGTAGTATTTTTTCCAACCCTAAAAAAAGGAATTTGAAAAAAAATAAATTTCGTAGTAAATAAAGTAAGCCATAGATATGGTTCATTTTGTTGTTGTTGTGTTATACTATTCGTCATGATATCACATGACAGAATGGTTTACTAAGACGAATCCTTACAGTGTGCTGGCCTTATAGGCAGGCAGAACAGACTGTTGACTCTATTATGATTTGAGATATGGTGATGAGTTGCTCAACCCTTATTCACACATTCAATCATTCAGTAACTACTTACTAAGCATCTACTTCTGAAAAGGTTTTATGACAGGTAAGCACAGCGGAACGCAACACAGATGTGGTCTTAGGCTAGCAGAGTTTTCAGCCAGCCAGAGAGACAAACATTAAACAACCAGTTGCACACTTAATTATTTGAACACTATTGTGATAACTGCTTTGAAGATGAAAGAAAAGCTACAAGAGAGTCTAGAACAGGGGGCCTCACCTAGTCTGCACTTCCATGAGGGAGTGACCCTTGATGGGTGAGCTAAAGAAAAGGCTGCTGCTTCTGCAAGAAAATGGAGAAGAGATATTCAGGCAGAGTAGGTGGTGCAAAGCAGGCATATATGCACTGAGCAGCTGGAAAAGGCCACGGTGGCTGGTGGGCAGAAATCAACAAGAAGACTGGCCAGATGCGCAGATTTGTACGCCTCACTGGGGTTTGGTTTTAGCCAGAAGGCCAAAGGAACACCTTCAACGGAATTTAAACAGAGGGTGTAGTTATCAGACATTTTTTTAAGAACTTCTCCAACTTCTTGGTGAAAACTAGATTGGAGTGAGACAGAAGTGGATTCAGGGAGACCACATAAGTGGCTCTTGTCAGAAACTTCACCAGATTTCTCAGCTGCAGACCCTGATGCCAACAACCTGAGCTCCGGGAACGGTTTTAACCAGAGCAGAGTGTACATACAGTTAGGCTCAGATACAGCCGGCAGCAGAGTCTAGAGTGTATCTTGCTGTTGAGTTTGATGTCCTGTGCCTCTAGGCCACAGCCTTTGCCACTGCAGATGTGTGGGCCTGGGCCACGTGCCAGCCGCTGTTTCAGGGTTTCCTTCTTCCTCACTTGCTACACACAGCTGAAGCCTCGTCCTCAAACCTGCCCTTGACCTCTGCCTGGCTTCACCAGTCCTTCGCTTCTGTAGTCATTCATCACACACTGGATGGGCCTCTTAGAACAGCGCTGTCTTCCAGACAGAGTTCTTTTCTACCAGCTGTTTCTACCTCAGCTATTGGTTCCCTCACTGGTTTCAGCCCTGCCCTAGGTCAAGGTCCTCACCTGGTCCATCCCCTCCCCAAAAGTGCCTCTGAGGCGAGGCTGTCAGAATGATACAAAATAGAATACAATAAATAGCACACAAAGGTGGGTTACCTATCTAGAAGCCTTTCCCTTTAGCAGAAGACAGCTTTCTTATTTCTTATTCTTCTGAGAGAGCAAGGTAAGATTTATTATTTGTTAACAGCTGCACCAAAAATTCCATTGTGGCTGAAGCACTGATGCATACAGTTATCAAAAGAATCAGGAACATGTTTTATAGCAATAAATATCACTCAGATTTTTTTTCTCAAACATGTTTCATTGTTTAGGTCTTTTTGCTTCTAATTGGCCTGAGTGTCTGACTCCCATGTTTCTCTGGATTTCCTGCAGTACAAATGATACACCTCAGTGAAGAGAGATACTGGGATGTGAAAAGAAGAGAGTCAATTTAATCTGCATTTAATCTGTAGCAGGTGTGCTGTTGGATTTAGTAAGCATTTCTGGGTAAGCAGTGTTTTGTTTTGTTTGTTTTTCTTTCTTTCCTTAGGAAGAGGCCTTGAACCACACGAGCAAAATTTAAACCAAAGCATGAAATATAATCTGAGCAGGATACAACAAATAATTCTCCACCCTTACACTTTCTCTACACCTAAAAGAAAAGAGTTAGAGGGGAAAAGTTTTCTCTGAGCTTGCTAGGGTACATTTCTTTTGTTTCCTCTTTTTCTTTTCCAGTCCAGGCAAGATGGGACCACCCATAGAAATTAACTAACATCTCATTTCCTGAGTCTGAAATCTGAAAAACATTCAAAAGTTTCAGGATAACATCTTTTTACATCTGTGTTTGTGATTCCGTTTTAAACACCTTTTTCTAAAAATAGAATTCTCAGTATGACCAGAACAAACACGGACTGGGTGAAAAATGTTTCTGCCAGATTGTGAGATTGATGTGAATTAAAGTAGCTGAAATGTAAGCCCATGTTATTGTGATTTGAAGTGTCAGAGCGTGCCCTTCAGCTAAGAAATGCAAAATATTTTCAAAACAAGCATCATGTGACACAGCAGATTGAGTCATATTATTGCAGCTCTCCAGAGGAGGTAATTTGTTGTGCAGAGACTTTGGGATGTTTTGCTAAAATATTGACCTTTTATTTCCTAATGTGGCCCAGAATTCTCAAATTTTTGATGCACTTGTTTTATATTTTGTTCTGTTAACCGGATTGCTGTCAAAAATTCTAATGAATCTTACTACCTTTTAAGATAGAAGGGATAGCAAAAAAGATGTACAAGAAAGAACAACAAAGTTTCAGGTGTTTTGATTTAACGCTTTTTATGCAGTTTTGAAGTTCCCAACCATATTATTAACTTATCTACTTCAGCACCTTGTAACCTGTCCTCAAATTTGGGATTTTCTTTATCCTTTCTTCCATGTACTCTGATAGCACATATGTTATAATCTGTAGATTAGTTTAATTTTTCTGCAATGATGAAACATCAAAGAGTTTTAGTCACTTGAGCTGCCAGTTAGAAATTGCAGCTTCCAGCTCCACCTGAGCAGAAATAAACAAGCCCCAAAAGGAAAGGTGAGTAGGAGCCAGAAAGAGATCCAATGGCAAAGCCTCTGTGGGAAATATGGAAGAACAATGTTATTTCTGCTTACTAGGTATGTGAGCACAGTGAGAGGGAGACCAAAAGCTGAAGCTGGACAAAAACAAGAAGCAGAGGCTTTGACTTATATCAAAATTGGTCAGGAGAGAGGCAATTGTCCTTTTCAAATAATTTCCAAAAGAGCTTCCTACCTAGCAATATGCCCTCCATTCAGTTCATCTTTTGTCTTCTATTCCTTTTATTTCCTTTGGGGTATTTTGTTTGCTTTGTTTTGTTTACATAGATGCTTAGCTTCTGGCTCTCATCATTTCTCAAACTCCAGCTCAGTGACTTTGTTTTTAAATAACAAAGGATGTTCCCAATTTAATGAATGAAATTAATTTTCAGATTTAAGAAATCCAGTAAATCTCAAGAAGAATAAATATGAGCAGAAACATGCTTAGGCACATAATAAATAGAAGGCTGAAAACCAAAGAGAAAAAAACTTGAAAGCAGACAGACAAAAAATGGCAACTCTACATAAAGCAGCACACAGTTTGAATGATGTTGATTTCCTATCAGAAATTATGGAGATGAAAAACAACATCAAAGAGGTTTAAAAAAATCTGCCAAGACAAAATTCTGCATCCAGCCTAAGTATTCTTCAGGAACAAAGGCAAATATAGACATTTCAGGTAAATGAAAACAAATAAAAGTCAGCACAAGCAAACCTGAACCATAATAAATGGAAAAAACAAGTTTTTCAAGCTGAAGGAAAATTATACCAGACAGAATTGTATATATATAGTTATATATATATAATCATAAATAATTTATATATTAAGTAATATATAATTACAAATAGATAACTTGTATGCACATTTGATCATTTTCATATCTTTCCTCCATATTTTTTAGCTGGGAGAATTAAAGAGGAAAATTGTTTTGTCAGTTTTGAATAAAAGATTCTTTAAATTCTATAGTGCTCAACAATTTTCAGAAGTTTCACACATGATTTCATACAATCCCACAATAACCTTTTTTTTTTTTCAAATTCCAACTCAGTGACTTTTTTGATTTCTTTGTATTCAGTAGGTTATTCCTAGGCATCTGATATCTTGTGGCTATATTTTTAACACCCATAGTAAGATTTTAGATCTGTTCACTTATTTTTTAAATTAGTCCTCCATCCAGAGCCAGCTCCCTCTGTTATTCTGTGCTGGCTCAAAGCTCTGACTCATCTTCCTGGTAAGATACTACCTATCTTTGCCAAATATAAAAAGACCCATCTCTGAAGGAGGCAGGGTTAAAAGTTCTCCAAGGGGGCTTCCCTGGTGGCGCAGGGGTTGAGAGTCCGCCTGCCGATGCAGGGGACGCGGGTTCGTGCCCCGGTCCGGGAAGATCCCACATGCCGCGGAGAGGCTGGGCCCCTGAGCCATGGCCGCTAGGCCTGCGCGTCCGGAGCCTGTGCTCCGCAACAGGAGAGGCCACAACAGTGAGAGGCCCGCGTACCGCCAAAAAAAAAAAAAGTTCTCCAAGGGCCCAATTTCTGTGAATTCATAATCCAAACATATACAACATAAGTGAAAGCTGAACAATTAACTCATAAATGTTGGAGAACATATTTGAGGCAGGGCCGTATGTGTCTGTGTTTAATTATCTTTATGATTAACAGAAAAACACTTTCGAAGTACCGAAACATTTTTAGTTCATCTAACCAAAGGAAGATCAAATTTGTATAGAGCCTTTCAACTTAAAGAGGTACTCTTTAAGAAAAATAACACAGAATTAAAGCTAGAAAATTAGGAACAAAAGTGAATATATGTTTGGAAAGAAAAATAAATCACAATAAAATATATTTTAAAAAACAGATAAATACATTAAACATCATACAATACAGAAAATAACTATTTTATTAATTAATTGTCTGTTAAGCCTCTCAGATACAAGTTTCTATTTTTTGGCTTCATACTCTGAAAAATATATACAAAATTAATTGTAACACAAGAGGAATTAAAATACAGTTTTAAATTGCTGCTACATTATATTGAGCTGCATAAATATGTAATCACAATACTCGTACTACATACATTAACTAAGTTGATGAATATGCATAGGTTTCTTTTCATCAGAGCACTTATTTTTTCAGTCTATATTTCTTTATTGTTGGCAATGTTGTGTACTATTTCATCTGGAGCTGCTCAACTTTCCAAGGACAGAGAATGTCAGATACTATAAGAAGTGATCTGACATATTATTATTTTTTTTTTTTGCAGTACACGGGCCTCTCACTGTTGTGGCCTCTCCCGTTGGAGAGCACAGACTCCGGACGCGCAGGCTCAGCAGCCATGGCTCACGGGCCCAGCCACTCCGCAGCATGTGGGATCCTCCCGGACCGGGGCACGAACCCGTGTCCCCTGCATCGGCAGGCGGACTCTCAACCACTGCACCACCGGGGAAGCCCCTGATCTGATGTATTAGAATGAAATGCACAGTCTGTCAAGAGACTTATTGTTACTTAATATTACTGTTAGTAATATTCCTAAAGTTTGTAACCTATAAACACAAGAATTATTAGATAGATTTTATTTTGTGTGATTCTCATCCAAAAAAGAAAAAAAATATCGTGCATTTATTGTTGTACATTCTGCATTATTAAGTATGTTACTGACAGGAGAGAACGATCATTTTGATTAGGTGATAATGGGAAAGGGGATGTTTTGCTTACAATTCTACACTCCTGATGCTTAGAAGAGTTTTCCACAGACTAGCTTCTGGCTTCTTGATTTCTAAGTCCTTTTTCTCTTCCACGATCAACATACTTCAGTGCCTGGTGCTATAGGACACATTCATATCACAACATGACTCCACTCTTGCACTTTCATGTTGTAATGCCAGATAGTCTGCAGAAGTTTCCTGGAAGCAATTCTTCCAAAGAGATGGCAATTATACATGGAAGTGACTGTCAATTTCTGCATCCCCAAAATGCCTGACAGCAGAAGAAGTGTGCAGGAAAGAAAGTATGAGAGGAGACAGGAGTCTTAACCAATTGTAGTTAAAAGTTTGTAAATTTTACAAAATCATATGACCCTGTGAACACATGGCTAGGGCCTTCCCAAGGCCTGGGAGGGAGCCATACAAGGAAGGGCCTTGAAATGCAAGCTCCATCAGCTTCACAGTAAAGTTGCTTCTGCATCTAACCTCATTGACCTTTTAAAACAGGATAGACTCCTGGTTTCCTGCACATAAGGAGTTTAGAGGTTGTCACACCATCCTAACCATGAGTAAAAAGCTAAACAACTCTTCTCAGATCCATCAGAAGTCACAGGGTAAACTGCTGTCCCAAAAGTTGGAGAGACAAACAGGTAGATACAGAGAATCACAACTTACCAGAGCAGAAACCCACAAGAACAAACTTCCGTAGGAACCAGTAGGAAAACAGAAACCATAAATTGACGAATCCCTGTAGGTTCAGTGTGGACAAGTCTGAGAGCTAAAAACTGTTACGGGCCCATTCATTGGGGATGGGGGAGGGGTATTTCCACACTTTTGTGAGTTTTACCTCCAGGAGCTCTATCAGGTCCTCACAGTAAAGAGTGGATAAAAGTATCCTCGTGCTTTCAGCAGGGAAAAGGGAAAAGGAAACTTTTTAAATAGCACTCTGTTCTTCTTACAAGATCTGCCCTCAAGAGAAATGATTTTACAAAAGCCTAACTGAGCTGAGGGAAGGGAAATACCCACCTCCAACCCCCTCTAACCATCCTGTCCCACCTAAGGGGGGAGGGGACTGAGAAGTACTGCTGAAGTTCACAGTCCAGGGGCACAAGCTCACCAAAGACTGAGACCTAATCATGGGACTATAGAGTGCTTCCCCTCTCCCCACACCTTACCACTACATTACTAAAGATCTATTTACTTAAGTTTCTTTTACCAAGTACATCATGTCCACCTTTCAAAAAAAACTTTCAAGACATACTAAATAGCAAAAAACATAGTTTGAGGAGCCTGAGCATTATCAGAATCAAAGTCAGATACGGCAGGAATGTTGGAATTATCAGACCAAAAATTTTAATAACTAAGATTAATATGTAGACAACTTATAAGTAAACAACATTAAGAACACATGGATAGTGTAAGCAGAGAGATGGAAATTCTAAGAAACAATCAAAAAGAAATTCCAGAAATCAAAAACATTGTAACAGAAATAATGATTTAGTAGACGGACATAGTTAAAGAAAGAACCTGTGAGCTTGAGGATATAACCATAAAAATTTCCAAAACTGGAAAACAAAGAGAAAAAGACTGAAATAAAGTAGAACAAAATATCCAAAAACTGTGGGACAAGTAAAAAAGGTGTAACATATGTGTAATGGGAATACTAGGAGAAGAAAGAAACAATTTGAAGCTATAATGACTGAGAATTTCCCCCAATTAATGTCCAGCACCAAACCTCAGATCCAGGAAACTAGAGAAAACCAAGCAGGATAAAAGCAAAAAACAAACCCAAAAACCCTACAACTAGGCATATCATATTCAAACTTCAGAAAAAAGATATAGAAAAAAAATCTTGAAAAAAGCCACAGGAAAAATATAACTTATTTACAGAGTAACAAGATAAGTATTACATCCAACATCTCAGAAATGATTTAAGCAAGAAGAGAATACAATAAAACATGTAATGTGTTGAGAGGAAAAAACCCACCAACCTAGAATTCTGTATCCTGGAAAAAGATCCAGGAGTAAAAGTAAAATAAAAATTTTTATTTTTCTTATTCTTCATTGATCTAACAGATAAGAGTTTGTTCAACATGATGATAATAACACTGTATTCAATTAAATGTGCTTATGTACTTATGTATGCTTATGTATAAGTGAAAAGATTACAAAGCATGGGAGAGAGGAATTAGGAGTATTTTGCTATTATAGGGTATAGAACTACCCTTTAGGCAGTATAGGGTTATTTGAAAGTGGTTTTGGATTGGATTAGTCGTAAATGTAGGGCAACAACTGAAAAAAGTTTTAAAAGAAGCATAATTGATATGCTAAGAGGGAGGGAAAATGGAAGCATATGATAATGCTCAATTAAAACCACAAAAGGCAGAAAAATTGTGGGAGACAAAATAGAAACAAAGAATAAGGGCAACAAATAGAAAACAGTAACAAATATGGTAAGTATTATCCAACTATATCAATAATCACTTTAAATGTCAATGATCTAAATACACCAATTAAAAGGCAAAAATCATCAAAGTGGATGAAAAAACAAGGTCCAAATGTATGTTGTCTACAAGGTCAAAAGTTACACAGAGGGGCTTCCCTGGTGGCGCAGTGGTTGAGAGTCCACCTGCCGATGCAGGGGACACAGGTTCGTGCCCCGGTCCGGGAAGATCCCACATGCCGCGGAGCAGCTGGGCCCGTGAGCCATGGCCGCTGAGCCTGCGTGTCCGGAGCCTGTGCTCCACAGCGGGAGAGGCCACAACAGTGAGAGGCCCGCGTACCGCCAAAAAAAAAAAAAAAAACCCACTTTAAATATAAAGACACAGCTTAAAATAAAGAGATGGAGAATGACATGTCATTTTAACATTAATCGAAAGAAAGTGACAGTAGCTGTGTTAACTTCAGACAGCACAGTCTTCAGAGCAAGAAAAATTATCAGGGATAAAAAGAGGTATTACATGATGATAAAAGCAACAATACTCCAAGAAGACATAGCAATCCATATGTGCCTAACAACAGAATGACAAAATACATGAAGCAAAAGCAATAGAACTCCAAGGAGAAAAAGATGTATATAGTATTATATTTGGAGACTTAAACTCTCCTCTATAAGAAATGGACAGATTCTTCAAGCAGAAAATTTGTAAGACATAACTAAACTCAACAATAGCTCAATTAAATGGATATAATTGACATCTATGGACAGCATCCATAACAGCTGATTATACATTCTCCTCAACTTTGCATGGAACATTCACCAATATAGACAACTTCTGAGCCATAAAACACGTCTTAACAAATTTAAAGGAATAGAAATCACACAATGTTTGCTCTCAGACCACAGTGGAATTAAACTAAGTATCCATAACACAAAGAGCTGGAAATCTCAAAATACATTGGGAACACCAACACAATTCTAAACATACAAGGTCAAGGAATACAATCTCAAGAGAAATTTAAAAGTATTTTTAACTAAGTAAAAATGAAAATACAACATCAAAATTTGTGGATGCAGTGAAAGTACTGCAAAGAGGAAACTTTATAGCATTGAATGCATTTTTTTTTTTTAAGAAATATCTAGGGCTTCCCAGGTGGTGCAGTTGTTAAGAATCTGCCTACCAGTGCAGGGGACACAGGTTCGAGCCCTGGTCCAGGAAGATCCCACATGCTGAGGAGCAACTAAGCCCGTGAGCCACAACTATTGAGCCCGTGTGTCACAACTACTGAAGCCCATGCACCTAGAGCCCGTGCTCTGTAACAAGAGAAGCCACCACATGAGAAGCCCACGCACCGCAACAAAGAGTAGACCCTGCTCGCCGCAACTAGAAAAAGCTTGCATACAGCAAAGAAGACCTAATGCAGCCAAAAATAAATTTATTTTAAAAAAAAGAAAAGAAATATCTAAAATCAATAATCAAAGCTTCTACATTAGGAAATTAGAAAAAAGAAGAGAAAATTAAATCCACAGTAAACAGAAGAAAAGAAATAAGAATTACAGCAGAAATCAATAAGAGGGCAAATAGGAAATCAATAGAAAACAATGAAATCAAAAGCTAGTTCTTTAATAAAATCAATAAGCCTCTAGCAAAGCTAACTAAGAAAAAGAGAGAAAAGACACCAATTAGTAATATCAGAAATGAAAGAGGGGAGGCTTCCCTGGTGGCACAGTGGTTGAGAATCTGCCTGCCAATGCAGGGGACACAGGTTCAAGCCCTGGTCCAGGAAGATCCCACATGCTGTGGAGCAACTAAGCCCATGGGCCACAACTACTGAGCCTGCACTCTAGAGCCCATGAGCCACAACTACTGAAGCCTGCGTGCCTAGAGCCCATGCTCCACAGCAAGGAGAAGCCTGTGCACTGCAATGAAGAGTAGCCCCCGCTCACCACAACTAGAGAAAGCCCGTGTGCATCAACGAAGACCCAACTCAGCCAAAAATAAATTAATAAATTAATTATTTTTTAAAAAAGAAATGAAAGAGGGAACATCAATACAGGTCTTATGAACATTACAAGGATAATAAAGGAATACTATGAACAAATCTGCCCACACATTTGATAACCTGGATGGAGTATCATTTCCTTGAGGGACACAATTTGCCAAAACTCTCACAAGCAGAAATAGACAATCTGAATAAGCTTGTATCTATTTTTGTATCAAAAAATTAAATCAAAAATTAGTAACTGGGGCTTCCCTGGTGGCGCAGTGGTTTAGAGTCCACCTGCCGATGCAGGGGACACGGGTTCGTGCCCCGGTCCGGGAAGATCCCACATGCCGCAGAGCGGCTGGGCCCGTGAGCCATGGTCGCTGAGCCTGCGCCTCCAGAGCCTGTGCTCCGCAACGGGAGAGGCTACAGCAGTGAGAGGCCCGCATACCACACACACACAAAAAAATTAGTAACTGTCCAAACAGAAAACACCAGGTCCAGATGGGTTCACTGGTGAATTCTACCAAATAGTTTAGGAAGAAATCATACCAATTCTCTACAATGTCTTCCAGAAGTTATAAGCAGAGAAAATACTTTCTAAACGATTTTATGAGGCCAGCACTACCCTAATACCAAATGCTGACTAGGATGTGGAGCAACAGGAACTCTCATTCATTGCTGGTGGGAACGCAAAGTGGTACGGCAACTTTGGAAGGCAGTTGGAAGGTTTCTTATAAAAATAAACATATTTTTCCCATAAGGTCTAACAATCACACTCCTGGGTATTTTCCCAAAGGAGTTGAAATCTTAGATACTCAAATACCTGCAGATATCATAATTGCTAAAACTTAGAAGCAAACAAGATGTTCTTCAGTAGGTGAATGGGTAAATAAACTGTGGTATATCCAGATAATGGAATATTATTCAACGCTAAAAGAAAAGAGCTATCAGGCCATGAAAAGACATGGAGGAACCTTAAATATATATTACTAAGTGAGAGAAGTCAACCAAAAAATACCACATACTGTGTGATTCCAACTATAAGACATTCAGGAAAAGGCAAAACTATGCAGACAGTGGATGCCTCAGGTTTGGGGGGAAGAAGGGATAAGTAGGTAGAGTGCAGAGAATTTTTAGAGCAATGAAACCACTCTATATGATATCAGAATCATGCATACATGTCATTATAAAATTGTCCAAACCCATAGAACATACACCACCAAGAATTAACCCTAGTGTAAAAAATGGACTTCCAATGATAATAGCATGTCAGAGTAGGTTCATAAATTGTTACAAATAATCTACACTGGTGGAGGATATTGATAACAGGAAAGGCTATGGTTGTTTGTGCCAAAAAGTAAGAAAGGGCATTGCAGGTAGAGGGCATGGTGTGTGAGAGGTTCATTAGAAAACAAGGAGCATAATCACTCAGAAGACTAAAAGCGTATGTGCCTGGAGCACAGTGAGCAAGGATTATCACAGGATGACGCTAGTAATTAGTCAGAAGCCAGATCATGTAGGGCCTTCCCAGATATTAGACTAAGTGATTAAAAGGTTTTAAGCAAAAAGGAGCACTGTCAGATTTAACCTTAAAAAAAATAATTCTGAGGTAGACACAATATAGAAAAGTTGGGGGGAATGATACTTCTCTAAGGATATCATTTTTATCACTTTGAATTTGAACCATGTTATTGTTTAATACTCATAAAATAATAATGAATATATTTTATTCCTAAAAGGGAATAAATATGTATGTGTATGCACATACATATTTCTTAACAATGTCTGTTGAGAAAACCTAGAGGTAATCACTCCCCAATAGCAATGAGAACAATTAATGACCAAATTTTGACTTGTAAATATATTTTGTACTAAAAGGAACCAAGACTCCTTAGAGAAACGGTTGATTTCAGCCTGGGGCAGAAAAAATAGAAGAGGAACTGTGAACATCTTGTGCCAAAAAGTAAGAAAGGGCTTCAAAAATGTCGGGGGGGCTTCCCTGGTGGCGCCGTGGTTGAGAGTCCGCCTGCCTATGCAGGGGACACGGGTTCTTGCCCCGGTCCGGGAAGATCCCACATGCCGCGGAGTGGCCGGGCCCGTGAGCCATGGCCGCTGAGCCTGCGCGTCCGGAGCCTGTGCTCCGCAGCGGGAGAGGCCACAAGAGTGAGAGGCCCGCGTACAGCAAAAAAAAAAAAAAAAAGTCGAGGATGGCCATAAAACACAGGAACAATTTTCTTTAATAGTCACAATATTTATTATGTTAAAAAGGTAGATTAGAAAATGGTATTATAGTATTATCTAATTTTTTTAATTTTTATGAATATGTTGCTTTTATAAATAGCTTGACTAAACATACACTAAAACATTACCATTAAATCCAAGGAAGAAGGGATATATGTATACATGAGACCGATTCACTCTGCTGTACAGCAGAAACCAACACAACATCACAAAGCAGCTACATTCTGACAAAAAATTTTTTTAGTTAAAAAATGTTACCATTAACTATCTTCATGTGTAAGAACTATGGAATTTTCTAACCTGTGTGTGTGTGTATATATATATATACTTTTGGGGGGGGGCATGCCATGTGGCACGTGGGATATTAGTTTCCTGACTGGGGATGGAACCCACGCCCCCTGCACTGGAAGCTCAGGGTCTTAACCACTAGACTGCCAGGGAAGTCCAATTATGGAAATTATAGTTCATTAATTAACTAAACACAGGAACCATTTTGAAAAAGATCTTACCTAGCCAAATCTAAAAATCACTATATTAATATTAAAATAATTATATTATTATTTTAGGAAAATAAATATACTAACAGATTAAAACTCATTAAAGGAAATAAGAATCCATGAATTTATACTAATATAGAAAATATATGAATGAATGAATGAGTGAATGGGAAGAGAAAAAGCTTTTATATGACAAATATCATAACTGATTTAGGCAAAAATCATCAATCATTAAACTACTGGATGAAAGCTTGGTGATGAATCGAGAGACTTGTGTAGACTTACAAAATATTATCTCCCCTGAAAATACTTGTTAATTAAAAGGAGAAAAGTAGAAACTTTACAACGGAGAGAACTCTAACCAAATGATTAAAGTGAACGTCACCGGTGTTCAGACAAATCAACATCATGTGCCTCACGAAACAGGGCACTGAGAAGCATACAACATCACTTCTGTGGTATTCCTGCCCAAAATACATAACCTCAAACTAATCACAAGGAAACATCAGACAAATCCAAGCTGAGAAACATTCTACAACAATAACTGGCCTGTGTTCTTCAAATATATCAAGGATATGATCAACAAAAGCAGACTGAAGAACTTTTCCAGATTAAATTAGACTGAAGAGATGTGACCAGTGCAACATGTGATCCTGGAGGAACACTGGATCCCATTTTTCTCTTTTTCTTTCCTTTTTTATTTTTTCTTTTCAAATTAAGAGCTTCAGTTCCTTCAAAGATATTAAGAGAATAAAAGATATTGTTAACAGATATTGTTAACAAAATATTTTCTCCACTGGGAAATCACATATTTGATAGTTGGCTTACATCCAGATTATATGAAGAATTCTCAAAACTCAACAATAAGACAACAAACGATCCAGTTTTTTTAAGTGGGCAAAAGATTTGAACTGACACTTCATCGAAGAGGTTATATGCATGGCAAATAAGCACCATGAAAAGACACTCAACGTTACTAGTTATGAGAGAAATGCCTATGAAAACCGCAGTGAGATACCACTACCTACCTATTAGAATGACTAAATTAAAGAGTGTAAAAAGTGTTAGCAAGACTGTGGAGCAACCGGAGGTCTCATACAGTACTGAGGGAATGTAAAATGGACCAACCACTTTGGAAGACAGTTTGGCAGTTTCTTAAAATGTTAAATATATGCTTATCATGTGACCAAGCCATTCCACTCCAAGGTATTTATTTACCCAAGAGAAATGTAAGCATGTGTCCACACAAAGATTTGTATATAAATGTTCATAGAAGTTTCATTTGTAATAGCCAACCACTTTCTACTACCTCAACTGATATAAAATCTAATCCAAGTCCCATCATCTCTAGCTTTAATTATTATAATAACCCCTGCACTAGACTAAATGTTTGTGTCCCGCAAAATTCATATTTTGAAATCCTGGCTCCCAATGTGATGGTACTTGGAGGCGGGACCTTTGAGAGGTAATTAGGTCATGAAGGTGGAGCCCTCATGAATGGGATTAGTGCTCTTAGAAAAGGGACCCCAGAGAGCCCTCTCTCCCTTTCTGCCCTTTGAGGATACAACAAGACAGTCAGAGGAGGCTGGACGTCTGAGGTCAGAGGGCCAGCATGGTCAGGTTCTGGTAAGAACCCTCCTCCTTTTGTTGGTTATAAGCCATTTATAAGCGACACAGCCTAAGGTGCTTTGTTATAGCAGACCAAACTAAGACACCCCATCATTGGTCTCCCTATGGCTTCCCTGACCCCAACCCCAGCATTGTATTCTCAACATAACAGCAAAGTATCTCTCAAAGCATTAAGTCCTACAAGAGTACTTACGTAATCCGAATTGCCTGCCCTACCTGTCTATTTGACTTTATCCCTTATCGCTCTCCGTTTTTTTGGTTTTTGGGGTTTTTTGTGTGTGTTTTTTTTGGCTGTGTTGGGTCTTTGTTGCTGTGCCCGGGCTTTCTCTAGTTGCAGCCAGCGGGGGCTACTCTTCGTTGTGGTGCACAGGCTTCTCACTGCGGTGGCTTCTCTTGTTGCAGAGCACGGGCTCTAGGCACGGGGGCTTCAGTAGTTGTGGTGCACGGGCTTAGCTGCTCCATGGCATTCACTCTCCTTCTTACTTCTCAGTTGCAACCACATTATCTCCTTGCTTTTCCTCAAGCACAGTAAGCATGCTCCTTCTTCAGAGATTTTTGCACTTACTGCCTAGAAACTCTTTGTCCAAATATCCACAATGACGACTCCCTTACCTCCTACAGGTGTCTGTTCAAATACCATCTTCTCACTGGAGATTCTTTCGGATAAACCCATAGAAAATAGCTAGTTCCTCACTGATACCCCCATTCCTCTCCCCTTTCTCTGTACTACTTCTCACCATCCAACATGGTGTGCATTTACGTTTTTAGTTATTGTCTCCATGTTCTCACCACCACTACAATATAAGCTCCGTGAGAGCAAGAACTTTGTTCACTGCTGTATTCCCTAACAACTAGAATAGTACCTAGTAGGTAGATATTCAATAAATTCTTGTTGATTGGATGCATCAATATTGTAACTGCATTATCTTTCATCTTTTGTGTGACATCTACAAATTGGTAAATGTTTCCTGACCTATTAGAAGTGACTTAAGGGAGAACTTTTATGTTAAATTTACTTTGTTCCATATTTTATGGGCTTTTTTTTTAAGTGACTTGTCATTGTCTATTCTTCCTTCCCTCATCCCTCCCACATTAGTTCATTTAATTTCAAATGTGGCAATACCCTCTGATCATACATCCAAAGTGTTATGCTATTTTCTCATCCTCATTTCTCAAGGTCTGTACTAGCTGAGTAGGGAAAGAAGGATCAGACCTAGTGCTAAAGTGTATGGTAGACATTTTCCTAGTGCTTGGGAAGGAATGAGTAATTTTAAACGGTAGAGAAAAAGAGGAAAGAAAAGCAAAATGGCTCTTCCTGGCAGCGCTATTTCCTAACCCTGATTCTTTGGTTACTCAGTACATAGCATTTGAGAGCTGCTGCTCTTATAATGTCCCTCTACATTATTACGATGATTGAAAGGCATAATTTGATCACCTGCAGTTTACTGTTAAGGAGGCATAGTAGTTATCACAATGCATAACTGAATTAATAGAGCAAGAATTTGTCCAGAATAGCTGCCACTGCTGTTTAGTCTCCAGTTTCTGATCATATACCACGGGTCATTCCCCACACTTAACTAGCACAATGTAAGCTTCTGGCTGTGATGCCATTTTCTAACCCCGTCCTGCTGAGGTAACCTAGTTGCTTACAGAAAGAAAGCTGCCTCGGGAGTGGCTGAGATTCTTTGCTGCTTACAAAAAAAAAAAAAAATTATCCTATGACCAATGTGAATAATGTGAGATAACTTGAAAAGGGCCAAAGAATTAAAAACAAGAATAAATCCTGAGGAAGGATATTTGACAAGCTTTTGGCATTATAAAAGAAGAAAATCTAAGAAATTATAGAGGGAAGACTGTTTTGATCTTCCAACTGGGGGTGGAGAAAAAGGAAGAAAAATGAAAACTACTACGTAGAAAAAGGACTCACATTTGGGTAGTTATTTCCTTAACTTAGAATGAACAGGGTTGAAATTAAATAGATACTGCTGACAAAAAATGATTCCACTGGTAGATATCTTTGATATCAAGCCTCATTATAGATGGGGATGTTAATCCAGCTCATTCCCAGTCTTTCCCACCTTGGATTGACCTCCTTCAGTTGCCACATACCTCTCTCTCTTCGTGACCTAAATGCCTAAAAATGAAAGTCTGTCTCAATTGTTGTTGTTTCCCTAAATGGGTCATAACACTGCATATTCTGACTACAAAATGGGGTGTCAGAACCCAACAAATGTTTGCCACAGGTGTTTTTAATCCTAAAAAATTACCGTTTCACACAAAATACTATAAACCACTCTTATACTCAGAGATCGTTCTGCAAGATATATGCCCTCTATCCAGAGTACCAGAAAGAAAGCACAACACTTTTTCCCTTTGATGCCCTTCCCTCTTCCTACACAGACCTAATGAAGATATCTGCCTGACAATAGTCAGCCTGTCAAATTAGACAGGAAAAAGCCCAATTTTCCTTGTTATCTGAAAAAAAAAAGGATTTCAGAAATATACAATTATTTGGCTTTCAGCCCGTTCCTTGCTGATTACAAGAAGAATGAATGACGCTGAATGGTTTTACAATTCTCTTACTTTTGATGCTCCCTCCTGAAAAATGAAACTTTATTACCACTAAAGCCCATAAGCAGCATGCATAAAACAGGGACAGAAGTTGCCACAGAGGAAAGTGGATAGTAAACATATGTGGCTCAAATACTTGATCCACTGTGCAGAAAACTCTACCTGTTAGCATGGAAGATGGTAGTTGAATAGAAAAAAGGAAAGCAGGTTCCCAAAGGGCTTGAAAATCAATTCCAAGTTTCCACAAATAACTAGACCTGTTGATGACATACGTAAAAAGCTGACACAGGCATGTCTATTCCCCATGTAGCCTCTCTTGTCTTTTTCCACCATTCAGATTGATTCCTTCTCTTCTCTCCACCTTTTCTATAACATTTCAACAGCAGCCCTACATATAATGCAAAAACAATGACAAAATAGAGATCATCTCTTGTGTCCATCTGGGAATTTCTTGTTTGCATGTACTATTGTATATTCTTATTAGACAGATATACTTAGATATATGTTATCTAGGATTATTTCCTGTGACAAATAAGTACATAATTGATACTATTTGATGGATTCATAAAGTTGTCTTTATTTTTTTTTAACATCTCTATTGGAGTATAGTTGCTTTACAATGGTGTGTTAGTTTCTGCTTTATAACAAAGTGAATCGGCTATACATAT
>RJWK010020172.1:0-16169 GCA_004363435.1 Platanista minor
GGTCACCTTATCTTTGATAAAGGAGGCAGGAATGTACAGTGGAGAAAGGACAGCCTCTTCAATAAGTGGTGCTGGGAAAACTGGACAGGTACATGTAAAAGTATGAGACTAGAACACTCCCTAACACCATACACAAAAATAAGCTCAAAATGGATTAAAGACCTAAATGTAAGGCCAGAAACTATCAAACTCTTAGGGGCAAACATAGGCAGGACACTCTATGACATAAATCGCAGCAAGATTCTTTTTGACCCATCTCCTAGAGAAATGGAAATAAAAACAAAAATAAACAAATGGGACCTAATGAAACTTCAAAGCTTTTGCACAGCAAAGGAAACCATAAACAGGACCAAAAGACAACCCTCAGAATGGGAGAAAATATTTGCAAATGAAGCAATTGACAAAGGATTAATCTCCAAAATTTACAAGCAGCTCATGCAGCTGAATAACAAAAAAAGAAACAACCCAATCCAAAAATGGGCAGAAGACCTAAATAGACATTTCTCCAAAGAAGATATACAGATTGCCAACAAACACATGAAAGCATGCTCAACATCATTAATCATTAGAGAAATGCAAATCAAAACTACAATGAGATATCATCTCACACCAGTCAGAATGGCCATCATCAGAAAATCTACAAACAGGGCTTCCCTGGTGGCGCAGTGGTTGAGAGTCCGCCTGCTGATGCAGGGGACACGGGTTCGTGCCCCGGTCTGGGAAGATCCCACATGCTGCGGAGTGGCTGGGCCCGTGAGCCATGGCCGCTGAGCCTGCGCGTCCGGAGCCTGTGCTCCGCAATGGGAGAGGCCACAACAGTGAAGAGGCTCGAGTACCCAAAAAAAAGAAAAAATCTACAAACAATCAATGCTGGAGAGGGTGTGGAGAAAAGGGGACACTCTTGCACTGCCAGTGGGAATGTATATTGATACAGCCACTATGGAGAACAGTATGGAGGTTCCTTAAAGAGCTACAAATAGAAGTACCATACGACCCAGCAATCCCACTACTGGGCATATACCCCGATAAAACCATAATTCAAAAAGAGTCATGTACCAAAATGTTCATTGCAGCTCTATTTACACTTTTGAACCACCTGGGAATTTAAGTCCAGACGCCCACATCTCACCCCAGACCAGAGGTTCTCAAACTTTAGCTCCATCAGAATCACGTGGGGAACTTACTACAAAAGATCACCATGCCCCACTTCCAGAGTTTCTGATGCAGTGGATCTGGGGTGAGGCCCAAGAATTTGCATTTCTAACACGTTCCCAAGTGATGCTGATGTTGCTGGTCCAGGGACCACACTTTGAGAAACCCTCATCCAAACAAATTAAATCAGAATTTCTGTAGTTGAAGTCCAGCATTAGTAATGTTTAAAGTTCTCTAGGTAATTACACTGTGCAGCCAAAGGTAGGAAACACTGATCCAGACCCAGATCACATGAAATTTTCCTTAAGCTACCGATACAAAAAAGGCAGGAGGGGGCAGGGGGGGACAGGTGAACAGCCATCTTGATTCAGCTATAGCAGCAACACCTAGTTTCCAGGGGAAGTAGGGTCAGTGGTACCAGTAATGGACTCACTGCTGGGTGTACTGATAAAATGAACCAGCTCTCAAAAAAAAAAAAAAAAAAAAAAAAAAAAAAAAAAAAAAAAAAAAAAAAAAAAAAAAAAAGAAAAGAAAAGAAAAGAAAAAAGAAAAGGAAAGAAAAGGAAAGGAAAGGAAAGAAAAGAAAAGCCCTGATTTGTAGCATTTGCCGATTTTCATGGTGTAAAAAATCCCACCACAGCTAGTACCAAGCTTACGAATGGGCTAGACATGAAGAATTCAGAAGAGAGGCAGGCAATTGGCCCTCACAAGCTGGTACAAGCTGGCTTCGGCACACCACCACTTTGTGGTACCAGCAGTGGCCTCAGTGAAAGTGGCATCAATATTCTCAGAAAACTGGTTCTATGGTGTAGCTTTGGCCAAGGTCCTAGCTAATTAGCAGCCCTTGCTGCGCTTTCTCAAGCTGGTTCCCCATCCTTCTCAGTCATTCTGAGAACAATGAAATAGTCTTTCTAATCAATTATTTTGATCAGCCCAAGAATGTTTCTGTTGCTTACAGCTAGGAACGCTGACCTTCTAAAGGTCACATGTGAAGGTCAAGAACCTAAGACCTAGAGTCTAAACCCCTGCAGTCCGAGGGAGGATTTCACTTTAAGACATTTGCATCTTAAGAGCAGCGATGAAACCAGTGCTTCTCAAAATTTAATGAGAATCACCTGGGGATTTTGTTCAAATGCAGATTCTGATTCAGCAGGACTGAGGGGAAGCAGAAAATGTACATTTCTCACAAGCTCCCTAGGGATGCTGCTGCTGCTGGCCCCAGAACACTGTGGAGCAAGTCCTTAAACCATAGACCTAAAGGGCTAAGGGTGGGTCCTCAGGCCGGGATCACTCTCCTTTGGGCATCCCTGAGTTCAAGCCCCACAAGGGCCTGACAGTCCTTTTTCTGGTTAGTGCCCCAGCTGACCCTGAATATTTGTCATGGCTGACACAGGCTGGTCCCAGCTGCTGCGGCAGTCTACCTCTGAATGCCTGTGATGACATGGCCAGTGTCACCTGACCACCTCTGGCCACCTCTCCTGGGTACACAAGCCATAAATTTAAATTCACTCATTCATCTATTCAAGAAACAGTTGCTATTTACCTCTTATGTGTAATGCTCTCAGCTAAGTTTATATCATTCTAGACTCTCCGACTGTGCGTTTTAAATAAGCTGAACTGGGAGCATTCCCGGTGCCATGAAATGAGGACTGGATTTAGCACATGTAAACGAGAAGTTAAAGGTCAAGGAGATCTGTGTGGGCAAGGAAAAGTTCCAAACCGTCAGGAGTTTGGCTGTGGGAAAATGTGATTTGATAATCTGTCAACTCAAGCTGTCAATCAAAGCTCATTATTATACCACTGATCTGACACTAGATCAATAGGATTAAGTACTTTCCGATGTCAGATCAATGGTATGACTAAGTTTGGGGGTGACAGCTAAACAACTGCGTCCATCCTGAGTATGTGAATGCTATTGCCCGGAACATCAACTCAAAGTAAAATGATAAACCACTTCCTTCACAGTGTTGTGAAAGAAATGTTCAAATCCCCCAAAATTCTTGGTGCTCCCACCTACTAAGATAGAAAAGGTAAAGTGCGTGTTTATAAAGTACCCACTTTGCAACTGAGCTTATGGGGAAGATACATTTCACAGAGCCCTAAGCTAACAATTGAACCCCCAGGGCTGATAGGATAAGAGATTCTTGTCATACCATAGAATTTCAAGGAAATTCACAGGAACTGTGAAAATATCTTTTTTCTTCTCCTTTTCCAACTGCAACAGTTTCCCCTTCTTGAACAGCTTCTATCCTAGGGGTCCACTTCCTTATTCAATAGCAAATATTAACATAGCCCATATCTAAGCACTGTGTTAAGCTCTGGGGGTAAAAGGGTTAAAATTTTAGGACAAAGTATTAAGGGGCCCTTAGTAGGGACACAACCCTAGTGTGGGAGAGACCAGTGAAGTGATATTTGAGCTAAAGCCTGAAGGATAAGTAAGATATAGGTAGGCCAAGAGTGTGGGAAGAGTATTCCAAGGAGAAAAAACAGCATGTGCAAGGGCCCTGAGGTTAGAGAAAAGGTAGCATCCTGAAATAAGACCCATGATGTAGAAGTATAGTTAGCAAAGGGGAGAGTGAAACTTGCCAAAGCAGGTGAGCTAGGCAGGGGCCAAGGTCTGTGAAGTCTTCCATGTGCATTCCCCTACTCAAGTGACTGGAGGCCCACATCCAAAGTTGTGCTGAGAGACAAGATTCTAAAAGGGAAAAGAGCTTGCTAAGAGTCAACAGGTACCAAAGGATAAGGTGGCCTCCCCTCCACTCTATGACAGCCCTGAGCATACGGTGAGGGAGGCCAGCACCAACTTGAATCTGCTTCTGTATCCCACTCGTATTCTCAGGTGCCTTCCTACACCCACTGTGCCCCTGAAGCCTGGTGCTCTGAATGTCCCAGGCCACCCCCACCCCAAATCATAGTGAAGCTCAGATGGTAGAGAACAACCAGTCCCAAGGACATTAGTGCTTTAATGGGGATGACTGCTAACCTTAAGGTAAAAGTGACGATGAGGTGGGAAAGGTGTATGCAGAGAGGAAGAAGGAAAGGAATAGTTTGAGGTATACTCTGATCTGATTATTCCTATTCATGGAATGCCCTATTATTTCATGATATATCAGTATATGTGTATGTTTTATATGTATGCATATGCATGGGTATATGTAAATATATATTTATGAGTATGTGTATGTGTATACATGCAAGAGCATATACGTATGTGATAATGAATGTATGTGTATGTGTGTGTGTGTGTGTGTGTGTGTGTGTGTGTGCGCGCGTAGTCACATCCACATGTATAAATTTTTTACGTGGCTCCCGATTACTGAGCACATACATGGTTGCAGACACTCTGCTAAGTACTTTACATATATAATTTCTCTTCATTTTCACAAGAACCCTAAGACATACTTTCCCTATATTATACCCACTTTTTAGATAAGGAAACGGAAGCTTAGAGAGACTGAATAACTTGCTCACAATCACAAGCTATTAAGTAAATCTTGACTCATCGTCCATCTCTTCCAAAAAACATTTCTTTTCCTTAGCAGCCCCGCCCATTTTCCAGCCCACCAAAATTTTACTTCAACATCACCATTCGTTACACGTCTGGTCTGTTAGACTCCTTAGTGGGGGGGTGGGGGGGGGAAAGGTGAGTGCACCCTGAAATGTATCATAAGTGCTGAGGCCAGCATTCACTGCTGTGTGTTGACGTTCACAAGATGACCTTTGAGAAAACATCTTAACCTGGGCAACGGTGAGGCCTATGCTCCTGCCATATGGTCATCAAGTTAATCCAGATCCAAAGGACACGTCAGAAACTATAGCCTGCCACCATGTTGCAATCACAAAACATTCTGCAAAGCATAGGGTGAGATTCCAAACCAATTGCAAGGGTATAGACATGAAATGTTCTGATCTGGAGCAGAGGGGAAAGTTAATCAGAGTGAATGTTCGAGCCACACAATCGCAGTAGCTAAAAGATGTATACTAAAGAGCCTGTCTCCCTTTATTTATATGCCTTTACATCTACACTTACCCAGAAACAGTTTCACTTACCTTCTAAACAGCCAGAGTGCCACTTTATCATTAAGCAGAGATGCCAGGGAAGAAGTGAGTATTATTTAAAATGCAAACAGAGTGGAAAGGATGACTGCCAAGAAACAGCTCACCCCAGATGCCTCACAGCTACTGCTGTCTGCTACTACAAAATGTCTGCAGGACATAAAGTTCATACCGGTCTGTGGCTCTCAAACTGTGGCATGCAGCAGAATCACCTGGAGGACTTGTTAAAGCACCGAATGCTGGGCCCCTCCCCCAGAGCTATTCATCCAGCAGGTGTGGGGTGAGGCCCAAGAACTGAAATTTCTAACAAGTTCCCAGGGCTGCTGCTGCTGATCCCCGGACCACACTTTGAGAACCACTGGGATGGACAATGTTAAGTCCAGCCCATTAGCACTGCTAACAGTTAAATCTAAAAGGTGACTACAACTGCCCTGGACGAAAGGATCCCTTGACCTGACGGGAGATATCCAGATCGTAACGGAGGCTGCAGATCCCTCAGATAAAAAGTAAATTGCGGACTTCCCTGGTGGCACAGTGGTTAAGAATCCACCTGCCAGTGCAGGGGACACGGTTTGAGCCCTGGTCCGGGAAGATCCCACATGCTGCAGAGCAACTGAGCCCGTGCGCCACGACTACTGAGCCCACGTGCCACAACTACTGAAGCCCACGTGCCTAAAGCCCATGATCCGCAACAAGAGAAGCCACCGCAATGAGAAGCCCGCGCACCACAAGGAAGAGGAGCCCCCGCTCGGCGCAACTAGAGGAAGCCCGTGTGCAGCAACAAAGACCCGTCACAGCCAAAAATAAATACATAAATAAATAAATTTATTTTTAAAAAACAAGTAAATTGCTTCCTCCTGGAGGTCCAACATCCTCTAATACCCTGGGGTTCAGTCCTTCCACAAGGGTAAAGAAACCCTTTGGGCTAGATAAAGGCTGCTGATTACATCAGGCCACCAAAGGTAAAGTGGCCTCATTGAATTACAGATGTCACAGAGAAATCCCTGGAGTGACTGAGATGATTTTTCTAAGTAGCGCAGAGAGACTCCAGCAAGAGAGGTCTGGCCTCTCTTGTTTGTCCAGTGAGAAAGAAAGTTCTGTCAGAGAGGCTAGTGTGCCAAGGTGTCTGATAATGAACCAGCTTTCCTCTCTACCTCCTTCCAATAAAGCTTGTCAAAAAAACTGTGCCTGAGAGCCAAGGACAGGTCTGATCCCTGGCACAAAACAAAAGAGCTAAACTCAGGAAAATTGGGCTTTTACCGCCACCCTGTTCTGCCAGCAGTCCCCATGTCGAATCACATTCCTATCTTGTTTTGCCCTGTTGTCCTTGAATTAGACAGTCCTGGGGTTAAATCAGTTGCAAAGATGCCAGGCTCGAAATAGTATGTCTTAGAGCATTGTCCTGGAGAACTGCAAAGGAGGGGCCACCACGAAGGGCCTTTGCAACTGGAGTCTTGGAGGGATACAGAGAACCATACGTTGCCCTGGAGATCTAGGGTAAGTGTGACACCCCTTGGGTTTAGCTGAGCCCTGTTAATCCTTCCTACCATGAGTGTCTATCCTGTCAGGATCTGTGATTGAGAGCTGCTTAAACAGGTGAGAAAATTTCAGGAAGCTAATATGTCCCATCTAATCAAGGCTAAGTGTTCCCTCTTTGCCCAAGCCCTCTTATTTGCACGAGTACCACACGGTAATGGGTAAATAATTTTTTTCAAGCTTGTTTGAGATTCAGACCCTTAAATAAGTGATCTAGTGCTCAGTTTCATCTAAAGGAGAGGTTACCCAGCAAGCCTCAAGATTCATGCCCTTATCACAACCATTTCCAGCTCGACCTCATTCTTCAGAAACCCAATACTGCAAAATTATCTACACAGAGTTATAAGCGGAAGGATTTTCTCATGAACACCTGGAAACTCATTTTGCACCAGCTTGAAGACCTGTAGCAATGAGCTTCAATTACCCAGCACTCCCATCTGTTAGTTGTTTTATAAATACATTTCGAACTTTTTTTCTTTGATTTTGCGGGTTTCCTTCTCTTTGGTCCATATACACTGTTTATTTACAAAAACTTACCTCTTCCACTTAGCACCTGAAAGCCGATTTTGAGCAAAATATGTTTCATGTGATCCCGCTAGGGCAGTAGCTCTCCAAGCATGATCACAGGACCCGGAGCATCATCACCTGGGAACTTGTTAAAGATGCAATTTCTCGAGCCCCATGCATGGAGAAACTCTGGGGGTGGGGCCCAGACATCTGTGTTTTAACAAGCCCTTTGGGTAATTCTGATGCAGGCTAGAGTGTGAGAAACACAGTTAGTAGAGAACGTGGGAATAAGGAGTAAGTAAGGAGAAACCCAGTTCAGGATAGGGGGTTTTCTTGACCCACAGACATATTTTTTCTTTAAATCTATACATTATTTTGCCAAGAGGACAATAACCCCAATACTCCATATTTGTTGTTATCTTCTTATTATGATGATGTGCTGGAGTTGGCTCCTACCAGCTTGTGAAAGCGACTGTTAAACATTCAGGAAGTTTGCAAGCCAGCTGTTAAACCATTGGTATCTTGCAGTCAGCCATGGTGAGAGTATTTACACCATGGAAATCAGCAAACACCACACATCAGAGCTTTCATTCAGGGAGCTAGTTTACTAGCACACCACTGGATGGTTTTTAAAGGGTTGCTATGGTCTGTGTTGGGACATAGGACAGTGATAGATAAAGGATGTCAGGGTAAGGAGCCAGGATTTAGAGCTGGACAAGAGAGCAGGAGGGATTATGCACAGAAGGGCAGCACAGTCCCAGAGAAAGGCCAGAAAGCCAGAAGTAGGAACAGAATTGGATGCTTAGAACAGCACTCCGAGCTGGAGCTGGGGCAGATTATGGAGTGAGACAGATCGTTTAATATAATTTTATATTTGAAAAGTTAAAATAGACCTTTTTTGTAATCTTCTTGACTGGTGGTGATGTATTGATTGACTCATTCATTCAGTAAATAGTTATTGAATGTCTACTGTATACCAGGCACTGTGCTGGGCTCTGATGATACAGCAGTGAATAACACAGACAAAGTCTCTGCTGTCACAGAGCTTTCAGCTTACAGACAACAACATAAAGCTAAGCACACACAGTTTAGTATTCCAATGATGATAAGGAGTTATTTCATATAAGTGATCGTAAGTGGCTATTTGATATAAGATGCTCTGGGTGAGCTTCATTGACAAGGTGACATTTGAACAGACACCCAAAGGAAGTGAGAAAGCAAGTCATTGTCGGGAGACAATTCTCCACGGTCTCAGGCGTTTTTGCACAATTTAGGATCAAAGGCACGGACTGCCTTTGTGCTAGGTAGCTTTTAAAGCGTGTTTATATAGCAAACATCCATGGAAGGCAGAGATAATGTCTCTCTCCAAAGTTAAGCACAGATTCACTTACTGTCCAGTATAATACACATAATGCCTCCCACTGGAGGAAAGGACAGCCATGCTTACTGCCCGTTTTAAATGATTCAGGTTTCCTAATCTCAGGGTACCTCTAAGACAACCCACTGCATGTGCAGTGTGTCACTCACCTGGCCGTCTTTGTATCTTCTTGTAGGAATTGGGACTCACAAACCAGCACAGAAAAAAGCTGATACTCTGGCTACGGATATTGCTGTGAATAATAAAGTCATTTAACTCTGACCCAGGAATGTCATGTCTTCTGCCAGCATCCAAGAAACTGTGGCAGGTTAACTTGATGGCCGGCAAGCAAGGTAAAATGTCAGGCCCTTCAGAGTTCATGACAACCCTAAGAATAAATGGGAGAAGGGTGGTCCAGGCAGGGAAAACAGCAAGTGCAAAATGCCCTGAGATGGATGATAGTCTCCCTCAACCAGACTCCTCTGTGGCTTGCCCTGCCCCTTCACAGCTGTGGAAATTGACTGCATCTTACTCAACCCGTTCTGCCTAACTCTAACTTTTGGGATGTCACCACTTCTTGCAGCAAGATCTGTGACTGCCAAGACAGAAAGAAAGGGGGAGCATCTCCCATGCCATCCCCACTCCCAGTCCCAAAGAGGGTCATGTCAAGTCCAGGGAGACATGAAATTTGTTTAATTTATGGGTTTAGAAAAACAGTCCTAGAAAGACTTGTAGTACCCAGAACAGACACTACAGAGAGCAAAGAAGGGCGCCAGTAACCAACACCACCAGGTAGCAGCTGAGAACCCAGAATTCAATAGGAGAAAAATGGGAAAATCAAGAAATGAAAGTAGAGGCACAATCCTCAAAGAGGAAGAGCTCAATCTCACAGTTTTTTGAGGATAAAGCCATGACAAATCACAACAAAGCTAGCCACAATCATAATGGAGAAAAAAATTAAGACAACCTGACTTATGTAAAGAGTATGGAAGTTGAAGAAAATAGTATCTGGTATATAAAGTCTAAGAGCCATGTTTGAAAGCATTTTTAACATCTTTTTCAGAACACATCTCCAATTTGATCATGAAAGTAGTTGGAAAGAAAGATGGAATTCTATACACAGATATTTGCATTATGAATCACTCCTTAGAAATGACTCATTTCCTTAAAATTAAACAAGACAGCACCTCATGAGGGGTAACACTTCTAAAATTCCCTTTCATCTTTAAGAAAAATCTGAACATGACTTTAATTTTTCAGTGTAGAAAAAGAGTGCACTCAGCTCATTCTAATAGTCAATACTTACCCATGTATCGTGATTGAATTTGCCAGCTACCCTGAGGCTGATAGATCTTAAATGACAAAAGCAGAGTGATACTGTGGTTTCTCTTTTAAAATACTTTATTTTCTCCCCTATCTCAAAAGTATTTACTTCAGATAACTCCATAACTTTTACAAACTCACTCCAATGAGTAATATAAGTGCGTAAATAGCTTAGAGGAGGCAGTCATTGCAAAAGACTGAATGCTTGTGTCCCCTCCCCAAAATTCACATGTTGAAATCTAACCCTCACTGTGATGGTATTATTAGAAAGTGGGGCCTTTGGGAGGTGATTAGGTCATGAGAGTGGAGCCCTTATAAATGGGATTGGTGCCCTTATAAAAGGGACCCCAGAGAACTTTCTCACCCCTTCTGCCATGTGAGGACACAGCAAGAAGATGGCCATCTATGAACCAGGAAGCGGGCACTCACCACACACAGAATTTGCCAGCACCTTGGTCTTAGACTTCCCAGCCTCCAGAACTGTGAGAAATAAATGTTTGTTGTTTAAGCCACCCAGTCTGGTTGTTTTGTTATAGCAGTCTTACCACAGACTAAGACAGTTGTATCTACACATATAAGGTTTCAAGCGCAATTTGATCCTGAGGTCATCAAATCCATTTCCCCGCTTCCATACAGGACTGCAGCAAAACTGACTAAATCAATATCTGCCATGTTTTTAAGACCTGCGGTAAACAACATCTTGCCATCTCTCGTAATAGTCTCCTTTTTAAAATTCTTCTGAAGAAGGATTTAGCTGCAACCATGATGACTGCTGTACTGTTGGAAACAGGAAAAACTGGATACACATAAACGTCCCCGAATAGAGGAATGTTAAATACTTGAGGCCGCACACATACGGCAGGACACCTCGCTGCCATTCAAGTGACAGTGCAGAATATAAATGACATGAAAAGACTGTCACAGTATTTTGTAAAAAGTAAAGGAGGGCTTCCTGGTGGCACAGTGGTTAAGAATCCGCCTGCCAATGCAGGAGACACGGGTTCGAGCCCTGGTCCAGGAAGATCCCACATGCCACAGAGCAACTAAGCCCATACACCACCAATTACTGAAGCCTGTGCGCCCTAGACCCCATGCTCTGCAACGAGAAGCCACAGCAATGAGAAGCCTGAACACCACAACGAAGAGTGACCCGCTCACAACTAGAGAAAGCCCGTGCACGGCAACGAAGACCCAACGCAACCAAAAATAAATAAATAAATAAATAATTTTTTTTTTTTTAAAGTAAGGGAGTTATGGAACAGCATACACAGGATGAACCCATTTTTGTTTAAAATATGAAATGCATAGTGCTCGCTTTGGCAGCCCATATACTAAAATATGAAACACATATATATTCCCCATGTGTGCACAAAATGCATATTAAGCACCTACTATATGCCAGGCACTGTGTTAGGCTCTGAGAATTCAGTGGTGAAAAGACAAACATAATTCCAGCCCTCATGAAGCTTACAGTCTAGCGAGGAAGATAGACATTAGATAAATAAGTATACAAGCCATTAGTTAGCTGCAATTATGAGAGATGCTGCAGAAAAAGAATGCCGTACTTTCCGCCTAAGAAAACCCTAGCTCCACATGTTCTGCTCATCCTCCCCATTTCAGTTTTGTGAAGTCCCTCTGTGAGAAGGTTTTAGGACATATTCTGCTTCCTAATTGTTCCTATGAATATGTTTTTATAATAAAACCAACAAAAGGGAAATTTCAGAATTCTGGGGGAATCATTTCTCATTAAGCATGCCGTCCCACCAAGAATAACCTTGCATTGACTGGAAATCCTCACTCCTCTTCTCCTCTTTGCCAAGCTAATAATGTGAATTGTTTTAACCTTTCCTTATAGGTTTTATTTTCCAAGCCTTAAATCATCTTCGTTGTCCTTTTATGAACTGTCTCCAAGTTTTACATGATTAATGCCTGCTCATTAGATGCTGAACAAACTTGTGGACGGATGCACTCCAGTAACTTTAAAGGCTTTGGTTTTGTCAAAGAAGGACTGCAGCCAGTACACAATATATATCATCTGCATCTACGATAAACAGACCTCTTAAAGTTGGGTTCCCCATAAAAGCATTCAATCTTCCCATTTCTTTCTAATTAAGATCTTCTTCCCATCTTCAAAGCCCTGGATTGCATCCACAAACCCTAAATAATGTGTTTCATTTCCTTAAAAATAGCATTTCCCTGAAGCAGCAGTATACAGACATTTCAACTGGCTTTTTTTTTTTCTCCTGTCCAAGCGTGTCAGCAGATTTGCTACTGCTCTGGCCATCAGACACAACTCATCAGGTCCAAGCAATTTTACCAGCACAGCATTTTTATTTTATCCCTTGGAAGGCAAGTGAAGTTGCTGCTTTAAAGATCCTAAATGGCCTGGATGATTTTTGAGTACCTAATATTTCTTGGGTACTCAATACGTATGCAATGTTTCTCTCATACAACTAAACATGAAGATGAAGTTCCTATGTTCCAAAGATTGACACATAAATGCAAAGATAGTACACACAGGTGAGTATAAATGTGAGATTTAGTGGCCTCCTTAAATACACATTAAAAGGCTTGGGTCACTAGGAAAAGACACACGAATGTCTAACAACCCCACACAACCTTAGCAGAGCATTAAGATTAAGCTCTACTCAGCTGTGGGAAGTTTCCATGGACTAGACGACTTTTCTGTGATGTTTTTATTACTGTTGCAAATAGCACACAGGGCCTAACCAAATATGCAGTCAACCACTGGGCTGAAGCACTTTCAGAACCACCACAGCTAAAATTAAGCCCGACCCTTTTACTGCCACCAAGAACTTGGATAGCTAGAATGATACATGCATGTTTTCTTTACATTTCTATCTCCAACTGAATCTCCTTTGGCAATCATAGTAAACAAAGCCAAAGCTATGGACCCAAATAAATAAAATGGCAATTTCTACACCCATTTAGTACATAATTGGAAATTCAATCCACTTTCTCCACTACCATTAGGGCACTTAAATTTTGCCCCCAAAGGTAAAACTTTGTACTGAAATTTCTGTTCTACAGATGGATGTGAATTCTAGTTTGTAGCAGCATGAATAGAAGTTAAATTATTTGATTCTGATTCCAGATCAACTTCATGGGCGTCTTCAGTGAGATTCGAAGTTATCCAAGAGATAATGCCTGTCCCCCAAAAGCTAATTAGAATTGTGAACATTCATAGAATTGTGAATTCTCTGGGATATAACAAACCAGAAATTGGCCTGAATCCTTTTGTATTTGTACTGTCTTTACATAAGGACACTTTAGCGTAAATTTCCTGGAAGGAACCAGGAAAGTGAGAAGAACCACTTTCTATGCAGGGCTGCCATATTAGGCTACACAGGTTGTGCACTGCAAAATTCCAAGAGCTGCCATTCAAATAGTCTGGAGTTGTACAACATGGCAGCCTGAGTCCAGTGGTCTCCATTAAGCAGAGATCCAAGAGAGCTGGTGCTAGAAAGACTGAGGCTTGGTCATGTCTATTGAGCTAGAGTTCCTTAAAATCTCTCTGGCTAGGGGTAACTTTGGTCCCAAAGTCTAAGTAGCTGAACACACTAGCTAGGGTTAAAAGCCATCAATTGGAAAAGTCAAAAGGATAAAGGAACAGAATGCTATGCAGATTATGTCAGCCGAAGGGCTGACCACATTTATTACACTCATAACATTTCTCCCCATAGTGCATAACCACTAAATGCTTGCTGGATGGATGGACAACTACATAAATTATTTCATAAGTTTAGCTTGGTCCCAGCTTACAAACTGTCACTCCTTTAGTGTTGTGTGCGCTCTTGTTTCTTAGCATTTATAGAAATACGTTTGTAACTGACATTAGATGACAGAGGTTTGGTCTTCGCCTTCAAGGATTCTCCTTCTACACTTAAGCTATTTTCCAAACTATCGCCTAAGTATTGTTAGAGGAAGACAACAATAGCGCCATATGTTGTGAACTTAGCCAGTATATTAATTTGCCTATTTACTGACTTCAACGAAGCCTATCACCTTCATTCAAATGTTCATCATTCTCCAGAGTTACCCCCATTTCTTTGGAAAGGAAAACTGGTTAATGAGAGAAGCCTGTTCTTTCCTCTCCCTTGCTTCCCTGTCTTCATCAGGTTACTTCCGCAAATACAAATTCAGTCCCCCAAATGACTGGTGCATGTTTGTCTGGGAAATGCTCAGTTTTACCGCTTTTAGGCCATTGTTTCATCTGGCTGCAGCCATTTGTGATGAGACACAGACACACACAGATACATAAACAGAGACAGACAGACAGACACACACACACACACACACACACACACACACGCACATACACAAGAGAGGCATGCCACACAGAGGCTTCCTGTGGGCACTGCTTTCACAATGCTTTGAATCAATCTATTCTATACATTGTATGTACCTTGGTACTGATCAATAAGGGACAGACTTTTCAACATGCACACACCTGCCTACAAACCTACAATGGGACCACGTGGTCTTGCTTTTGTCAGATTGTGAATATGCAGAGAAATAAAATTTGAACTTTGCCATAATCTCTTACAGAGAGGCAACATTTCACAGAGAAGAGCCAACCTCACATGCAGACAGAACGGATACTCTTCTACCCATCATGACTGGAGATATATTGGAAACCCATCCTTTTCATGCGTGCCTCTCACACTTCACCTAAAAAATCCAACTAATAATTCATTTATTTGTTTATTCATTCATCTATCCTACAACCATTTATGAGGAATCATTCTTAGCAAAGTACTAGGGAAACAAATGTGAGTAAGACAAAGTCTGATTTAGGCAAGTCATGAGCTAAGCTAGGTGATACGGAGGTAAAGAATCCTTAAATAGCTAATTATGCTGTGATGATTACAAGGCAAGATGTGTACGTGAGGCATTGCGGGAGGTAAAGGAGTAGCTAACTCAGGCTGAGTGGAGGAGTGGTTCTGGGAAGCTTTCCCTTGGGGGAAAGAAACTGTTAACTGATCTGAAGGTAAGAGTTAGCCAAAGAAATGGGAAAGATATTCTAGTCAGAAGCCACAGCACTAGCAAAGCTCCAGAAGCAGGAAACAACATGACGTAAGAACTCTATCCAGGAGAGTGGTGGTACGAGACACCTCTTAGATAGACTATCTGGCAGGTATTGGAGGGAGAAAGCACTGAAAGCAGGGGAACTAGTAAGAAGGTGTTACAAAACTCCAACAGCTGCGCAACTCAGGTGGATTAAACATCTGGGTAGGAGGATGCAGAAGGAAAGCACATGGGCCTCTGATGTCCCTGAGGACAGGGAATCCCCAAATCAGCAAGTATCCACAGCAGACCAGTCTGGGAACGGCCAGCAAAACTGGGAAGGGACTCTGCTTGATGTGATTTGTGAATGACTGAGTGCCTTCAACAGGTGGATCTTGATGTGTAAGATATGATGGGGCTGCAGCAGCCTGGACCCTATGCACTTCAAAACTAACAAAAGAAGTCTCCCTCCCAAAACAAAACCCCACAGTGATGATAAAACGCTGAGAGGAAGGACTTCCCTAGTGGCACAGTGGTTAAGAATCTGCCTGCCAATGCAGGGGACACAAGTAAGAGCCCTGGTCCGGGAAGATCCCACATGCCACAGAGCAACTAAGCCCATGCGCCACAACTACTGAGCCTGTGCTCTAGAGCCCGCGAGCCACAACTACTGAGCCCTCGCGCCACAACTATTGAAGCCCACGCCTAGAGCCCATGCCCATGCTCCGCAACAAGACAAGCCACCACAATGGGAAGCCCATGCACCGCAATGAAGAGTAGCCCCCGCTTGCCGCAACTAGAGAAAGCCCACGCACAGCAACGCAGACCCAACGCAGGCAAAAATAAATAAATAAATAAATGTATATTAAAGAAAAACGCTGAGAGGAAAAATCCAACTTAAGCAAGACTGGGACAATATGGACACCTTTGATGATGAGGTCAGATAAAAGTGAAGGAGGGGTGTAGAGGAGGCAGATCCCAGAGAGTGAGGTAATATTCTTTATCACTTTGAAAAAGCCTGAGAAGAGGGATTTGTAAATCTGTGAGGCCAAAAAAGCAACCTGGTCCACCATGCCCTTCTAAAAGTATAGGAGACAAACCTCTTAGATAGCCTCATCCACCAGAGGGCAGACAGCAGAAGCAAGAAGAACTACAATCCTGCAGCCTGTGGAACAAAAACCACATTCACAGAAAGACAGACAAGATGAAG
>RJWK010020172.1:16269-31818 GCA_004363435.1 Platanista minor
AATGAAGTGGAGATAGGCAACCTTCCAGAAAAAGAATTCAGAATAATGATAGTGAAGATGATCCAGGACCTCGGAAAAAGAATGGAGGCAAAGATCGAGAAGATGCAAGAAATGTTTAACAAAGACCTAGAAGAATTAAAGAACAAACAAACAGAGATGAACAATACAATAACTGAAATGAAAACTACACTAGAAGGAAGCAATAACAGAATAACTGAGGCAGAAGAACGGATAAGTGACCTGGAAAACAGAATGGTGGAATTCACTGCTGCAGAACAGGATAAAGAAAAAAGAATGAAAAGAAATGAAGACAGCCTAAGAGACCTCTGGGACAACATTAAACGCAACAACATTCGCATTATAGGGGTCCCAGAAGGAGAAGAGAGAGAGAAAGGACCCGAGAAAATATTTGAAGAGATTATAGTCAAAAACTTCCCTAACATGGGAAAGGAAATAGCCACCCAAGTCCAGGAAGCACAGAGAGTCCCATACAAGATAAACCCAAGGAGAAACACGCCGAGACACATAGTAATCAAATTGGCAAAAATTAAAGACAAAGAAAAGTTATTGAAAGCAGCAAGGGAAAAACGACAAATAACATACAAGGGAACTCCCATAAGGTTAACAGCTGATTTCTCAGCAGAAACTCTACAAGCCAGAAGGGAGTGGCGTGATATACTTAAAGTGATGAAAGGGAAGAACCTACAACCAAGATTACTCTACCTGGCAAGGATCTCATTCAGATTCCATGGAGAAATCAAAAGCTTTACAGACAAGCAAAAGCTAAGAGAATTCAGTACCACCAAACCAGCCCTACAACAAATGCTAAAGGAACTTCACTAAGTGGGAAACACAAGAGAAGAAACGGACCTACAAAAACAAACCCAAAACAATTAAGAAAACGGTCACAGGAACATACATATCGATAATTACCTTAAACGTGAATGGATTAAATGCTCCAACCAAAAGACACAGGCTTACTGAATGGATACAAAAACAAGACCCATATATATGCTGTCTACAAGAGACCCACTTCAGACCCAGGGACACATACAGAATGCAAGTGAGGGGATGGAAAAAGATATTCCATGCAAATGGAAATCAAAAGAAAGCTGGAGTAGCAATACTCATATCAGATAAAACAGACTTTAAAATAAAGAATGTTACAAGAGACAAGGAAGGACACTACACACTGATCAAGGGATCAATCCACGAAGAAGATAAAACAATTATAAATATACATACACCCAACATAGGAGCGCCTCAATACATAAGGCAACTGCTAACAGTTCTAAAAGAGGAAATCGACAGTAACACAATAATAGTGGGGGACTTTAACACCTCACTACACCAATGGACAGATCACCCTAAATGAAAATAAATAAGGAAACAGAAGCTTTAAATGACACAGGAGACCAGATAGATTTAATTGATATTTATAGGACCTTCCATCCAAAAACAGCTGATTACACTTTCTTCTCAAGTGCGCACGGAACATTCTCCAGGATAGATCACATCTTGGGTCACAAATCAAGCCTCAGTAAATTTAAGAAAATTGAAATCACATCAAGCATCTTTTCTGACCACAACGCTATGAGATTAGAAGTGAGTTACAGGGAAAAAAACGTAAAAAACACAAACACACGGAGGCTAAACAATACGTTACTAAATAACCAAGAGATCACTGAAGAAAGCAAAGAGGAAATCAAAAAATACCTAGAGACAAATGACAATGAAAACACGATGATCCAAAACCTATGGGATGCAGCAAAAGCAGTTCTAAGAGGGAAGTTTATAGCTGTACAAGCCTACCTCAAGAAACAAGAAAAATCTCAAATAAACAATCCTACCTTACACCTAAAGGAACTAGAGGAAGAAGAACAAACAAAACCCAAAGTTACCAGAAGGAAAGAAATCATAAAGTTCAGAGCAGAAATAAATGAAATAGAAACAAAGAAAACTATAGCAAAGATCAATAAAACTAAAAGCTGGTTCTTTGAGAAGATAAACAAAATTGATAAGCCATTAGCCAGACTCATCAAGAAAAAGAGGGAGAGGACTCAAATCAATAAAATTAGAAATGAAAAAGGAGAAGTAACAATAGACACTGCAGAAATACGAAGTATCCTAACAGACTACTACAAGCAACTCTATGCAAATAAAATGGACAACCTGGAAGAAATGGACAAATTCTCAGAAAGGTATAACCTTCCAAGGTGGAACCAGGAAGAAATAGAAAATATGATCAGACCAATCACAAGTAATTAAATTGAAACTGTGATGAAAAATCTTCCAACAAAGTCCAGCACCAGATGGCTTCACAGGTGAATTCTATCAAACACTTAGAGAAGAGCTAATACCCATGCTTCTCAAACTCTTCCAAAAAACTGCTGAGGAAGGAACACTCCCAAACTCATTCGATGAGGCCACCATCACCCTCATACCAAAACCAGACAAAGATACTACAAAAAAAGAAAATTAAAGACCAATATCACTGATGAATACAGATTAAAAATACTCAGCAAAACACTAGCAAACAGAAGCCAACAACACATGAAAAGGATCATGCACCATGATCAAGTGGGATTTATCCCAGGGATGCAAGGATTCTTCAATATATGCAAATCAATCAATGTGATACACCCTATTAACAAATTGAAGAATAAAAACCCTATGATCATCTCAATAGATGCAGAAAAAGCCTTTGACAAAATTCAACACCCATTTATGATAAAAACTCTCCAGAAAGTGGGCATAGAGGGAACCTACCTCAATATAATAAAGGCCATATATGACAAACCCACAGCAAACATCATTCTCAATGGCAAAAATCTGAAAGCATTTCCTCTAAGATCAGGAACAAGACAAGGATGTCCACCCTCACCACTATTATTCAACAAAGTTTTGGAAGTCCTAGCCATGGCAATCAGAGAAGAAAAAGAAAAAAAAGGAATACATATTGGAAAAGAAGAAGTAAAACTGTCACTGTTGGCAGATGACATGATACTATACATAGAGAATCCTAAAAATGCCACCAGCAAACTATTAGAGCTAATCAATGAATTTGGTAAAGTTGCAGGATACAAAATTAATGCACAGAAAATCTCTTGCATTCCTATACACTAATGATGAAAAATCTGAAAGAGGAATAAAGGAAACACTCCCATTTACCACTGCAACAAAAATAATACAATACCTAGGAATAAACCTACCTAGGGAGACAAAAGACCTGTATGCAGAAAACTATAAGACACCGGTGAAAGAAATTAAAGATGATACCAACAGATGGAGAGATATACCATGTTCTTGGAATGGAAGAATCAATATTTTGAAAAAGACTATACTAACTACCCAAAGCCAATCTACAGATTCAATGCAATCCCTATCAAATTATCAATGGCATTTTTTACGGAACTAGAACAAATCATCTTAAAATTTGTAGGGAGACACAAAAGATCCCGAATAGCCAAAGCAGTCTTGAGGGAACAAAACGGAGCTGGAGGAATCAGACTCCCTAACCTCAGACTACACTACCAAGTTACAGTAATCAAGACAATATGGGTACTGGCACAAAAACAGAAACATAGTGGCTTCCCTGGTGGCACAGTGGTTGAGAGTCCGCCTGCCAATGCAGGCGACACGGGTTCGTGCCCCGGTCCAGGAAGATCCCACATGCTGAGGAGCGGCTAGGCCTGTGAGCCATGGCCGCTGAGCCTGTGCGTCCAGAGCCTGTGCTCCGCAACGGGAGAGGCCACAACAGTGAGAGGCCCGCGTACTGCAAAAAAACAACAACAACAACAACAAAAGAAACAGAAAACAAAACAGAAACATAGATCAATGGAACAAGATAGAAAGCCCAGAGATAAACCCACACACCTATGGTCAACTGATCTATGACAAACGAGGCAAGGATGTACAATGGAGAAAAGACAGTCTCTTCAATAAGTGGCGCTGGGAAAACTGGACACCTACATGTAAAAGAATGAAATTAGAACACTCCCTAACAGCATATACAAAAATAAATTCAAAATGGATTAGAGACCTAAATGTAAGACCAGACACTATAAAACTCTTAGAGGAAAACACAGGAAGAACACTTTTTGACATAAATCACAGCAAGATCTTTTTTGATCCACCTCCTAGAGTAATGGAAATAAAAACAAAAATAAACAAACGGGACCTAATGAAACTTAAAACCTTTTGCATAGCAAAGGAAACTACAAACAAGACAAGAAGACAACCCTCAGAACGGGAGAAAATATTTGCAAATGAATCAACGGACAAAGGATTAATCTCCAAAATATATAAACAGCTCATGCAGCTCAATATTAAAGAAACAAACAACCCAGTCCAAAAATGGGCAGAAGACCTAAATAGACATTTCTCCAAAGAAGACATACAGATAGATGGTCAAGAAGCACATGAAAAGCTGCTCAACATCACTAATTATTAGAGAAATGCAAATCAAAACTACAAGGAGGTATCACCTCACACCAGTTAGAACGGGCATCATCAGAAAATCTACAAACAAATGCTGGAGAGGGTGTGGAGAAAAGGGAACCCTCTTGCACTGTTGGTGGGAATGTACATTGATACAGCCGCTATGGAGAACAGTATGGAGGTTCCTTAAAAAACTCAAAATAGATTTACCATATGACCTGGCAATCCCACTACTGGGCCTATACCCAGAGAAAACCATAATTCAAAAAGACACACGCACCCCAATGTTCATCGCAGCACTATTTACAATAGCCAGGTCATGGAAGCAACCTAAATACCCATCGACAGACGAATGGATAAAGAAGATGTGGTACATACATACAATGGAATATTACTCAGCCATAAAAAGGAATGCAATTGAGTCATTTGTTGAGACGTGGATGGACCTAGAGACTGTCATACAGAGTGAAGTAAGTCAGAAAGAGAAAAACAAGTATCACATACTAACGTATGCATGTGGAACCTAGAAAAATGGTACAGATGAACTGGTTTGCAGGGCAGAAGTTGAGACACAGATGTAGAGAACAAACATATGGACACCAAGGGGGGAAAGCTGTGGGGGTGTGGGGATGGTGGTGTGATGAATTGGGCGATGGGGTATGACATGTATACACTGATGTGTATAAAATTGGTGACTAGGGCTTCCCTGGTGGCGCAGCGGTTGAGAATCCGCCTGCCGATGCAGGGGACACGGGTTCGTGCCCCGATCCGGGAAGATCCCACATGCCGCGGAGCGGCTGGGCACGTGAGCTACGGCCGCTGAGACTGCGCGTCCGGAGCCTGTGCTCCGCAGCGGGAGAGGCCACAACAGTGAGAGGCCCACGTACCACTAAAAATTAAAAAAAGTTGATGACTAATAAGAAACTGCTGTACAAAATAAATAAATTAAATTTTAAAAAATTAAAAAAAAGAAAAGTATAGGAATACTCACTCACAATTGACCTTCTATAGAGTTATTGTGACAAAAAGGAGAATAAGGAGTAGAATAGCCTTCCTACAAAGAAGGCAACCCAGAAAGTCATACCTACAAAACTGATTAAAAACTGCAACCTGATATTTCAACAGAAGCTAAAAATTTTTAGAAAATGGTAGAAGCTATGAAAGAACAGCATAAATCAGAATTAGGAAAATTCAAAAATAAGGAGATTGGAGAAAAGGAAAATTTGAAAACAATGTTAATAAAAACACAATATATCAAAATACGTGGAGTACAGCTAAAACCTTTATAAAAGGAAAAAACATGCAAAAACCACCAATGAAGTTGCTCAAAAAAATCAAATATAAATCTGATAGACATTTAGAAAAATTTCTTTCTATATTCTGGCTGTTAATCTTTTGTTAATTATATGTATCACAAATGTTTTCTCAAAAAAAAAAAAAAACCTGATGGAGCCTCCAAATCAACCAATTTACAGAAAATTCAGAGAACAAAAGAGCACAGTAAATGACACTACAAGGGTTCAGTCAGCAAATCCAGATGAGTAACAGGACTAATAATCAATTTCTTCAATAAATGAGAGGTGGGTAAAGAAGAGAAGGGGAGAGAGAGACAGAGAGAAGGGAGAACCAGTAGATTAAAAGAGACTAAGAGACATATCAACCAATCGAAATGTATGAACCTTAATTGGATCCAAATGCAAACAAAGTATATGAACTATTTTAAAAAGTTACAGGACAATCAGATAAATGTGAATGACTAGATACTTGATGATATTAAGGAGCTACTGTTAATATTTAGTTATGATGATGGTATGGTGGTTTTTAAGTCCTTATCTTTTAAAAAGACATCCTGAAAGTTTTATAGATGAAATTATGTATTATTGGGGGTTTTCTTCAAAATAATCTGCGGGGTAGGTGGAACTCTATGTTAAACAAGATTGGCCATATATTGATAATTATTGAAGATGAGTCCCTTATAGCAGTGTCTCTACTTTTGTACATGTTTTAAAAATTCCATTAAAAAGTTCCATAGTTAAAGGATTTTTTAAAAAATTTATCTTGAAAGATAATACAGTACACCAAATTGACCACTTAAACCAAAGAGCAAATTCATTCATTGGGTTATTTAAAGTCACAAAGCCAGGCTCTTAGACTGGGAAAATGGACAAGTGTTGAATGGAGCAATAAAGCCAAGAAATTCCCCAAGTCTGAAAGAACTGTCCAAGACCAGACCTAGGTAAGCTGCCACAGTGGTGTTTCTGGGCACCTAGGTTGCAGAATAAGGAGAAAGCTCTAAACAGGAGGAGGAAGAAAACATAGGAGGGCCACTTTCAATACTTCACCTGTGTATAACAACATTCCTCTGCTGTTACCCTTCTTGAGGACAAAAGACTCTTATCTCTTGTGTTTTCAGACATCTTTGTAGTCACTGGGATGAAAAGAGTAACCTCACACTTGTTCAGCAAATCATCAGGATTTATTTAAATGACCAACATTGAACATGACTCAATCGAGACATCTCTGTTACAGATGTCTAGAGATCAGAAATGTTTACCCTGTATTCATTGTGTTTCTTGCTTTGAGATTTGAAAAAGCCAAGGAAATGCTGATAAAAGTGTGGCTTTTCCACGGAATATTGAAAGGTCTTGTCAGTTCTCATTTTGGGGTATTTACTTAGCAACACTTACACTTCAAGTTCTCCATTTATAAACAGGAAAAAACCCCTATGACATCATAACTACTTGATGAAGATGAACAAATTATGTCAAGCATGGTCTTTGCATCCATATATAAACACTGAAGTAAGTAAACAGGCCTCGCTCTACTTTAAGCAGTAGCCAACATCTTGAAAACACTGGAGTCTAGTTTCTACTGACCTGGGCTAGGACATCTCAGAGCTTCTGAACTTATATCCATTCCTTTCTTTAATTTTACTCTTGAGGGCCCTGTCAAAGTAACTTACGTTAGATATTTATGTGCTCCCAAATGCATGCTAAGAAAAGTTTGTCTGGAATTCCTTCATCACCTTTGTCCTTAAAGCGTAATTTAAACGACATAACTATTGCTCATGGATCTAGTAAACTTGACAAGCCTTAAAAATGTCACAGTGCTGCAGACTTCCTAACAAGACGAAACAGATGAACTGACAACCACCTTGATTACCCATGGCAAATCTTCCTGCCAACCAGGATTATATATAATTTAAAGCCTCGGGGATCCTTTGCTTCCAGTTTGATCTGATCTCAGAACCATTCTGGTATCATAACATTATACCTGTTAAAAAAAACATGGAAACAGGCTAGAGAATTACACCCTGAGCTGCTCAAAAGTACTGGTGATAAAAATGTTCTAAAGTAAAATTGTGGTGATAGTTGCATAAAGTTGTAATTATAGTAAACACATTGAATTACACATTTTGGGTGAATTGTATGGCATGTGAAATATATCGCAATAAAGATATTAAAATTATAGTTATTATTACTAAGCAGAATGGCTGGCACTAGTTTGTTATGCCGCCAAGACAGCTGACACCAGCTTATAAGTACCAACTTCCTCTGAATGGAACCAGTATCTCATTCTCTTCCACTTACATGATCACTCTTATTCCCTTTCTACTCAGTACTTCATGAGCTGTCAAAAATCACACCAAAGATAACATGAGTATAGTAGGGAGATGGAGTGTACAAAAGACTGATGGTGATGCCAAGAGATCTGAAGTAGAAAAGGGCAGTCAATGGCAACTCACAGTGAGCTTTAAAAGTAGACACTCAGAAATACCAAAGTGTATCTCTGCAACATGGACCCCGACTTGGCAATATTCAGTTTAATTCCTCAAGCATGTATTAAGCATCTACTACGGGTGGCACACTAGGTGGTGCTATGAGCAGAGGAGTGGGTGGTACCCAAGTCTGTGCTGAATCGCAACTGTGAGCAAAGGTGTGAACTCACAGCCTAGCGCAGTGAGGGCAAGTGAATAGAAAATAATAATATTGTATGATAAGCACAAAAGGAGCCCACCAGAAAAAGACTTGGTGGCTCTAGAAAGGTCAGCAAAACAAAAACAAATGTTTGCAATCTATAACTGGGAAAATCTGAATATGGTCTATACATCAGATAACAGTGTTTCAGGACTGCTAAATTTCCTGGGGCAGTGAGGGTTGCTATATTGTACTAATTTAGGAGAAAGTCCTTGTTCTTAGGATGATGTATTTAGGGGTAAAATGTCATAATGTCTGCAACAATCCCTCAAATAGTTCAGTATAAAATAATGTATATGAGTTGGGGGGTGGGGGACAGAAACATAAAGAAGAAGACAAAGTTCCCAATCTAATTCTGAATGTAAAGTCTAGAACTATACTTTGCCCAGCTATGCTGCTAGCTGGATGAAAGGAAGTGATTTTACATTCGGCTTTATAAAACAGAAATAATGACCTTACTTCCAAAGACATAAAGGAGAGAAGATCTGATAACCAAACTGAAGGAGAGAATCACTTCCCAGCTGTAGATGCCACAAAAGAAATTCCCCAAAGGCCGATCTGCACACGAGAAGGAATTCTCTGGCCAAGAAGTGGGAAGCAAAGACACCTGGTCATGATCATCTCAGTGGGCTATGAATCTGGCCTTATCCACATCTTTCCTCATCCATTTTAGCAACCAGACACCAAGACTGTAATCAGACAGAGGCCGCAGCATAAATCTCTACCATAATCATAGAGAAGGGGAGAAATTTTCCAGACATTCCAACTCATACTTCAGACCTCACTGGAAAATCTTAGTTCCACAGCACAGTTAGCAGCTATGGGAGCAATCCAACTGATACTAGACATTTCTGTAAGTTGGGAAATCCCGCAAACTAGTGCCAGCCATTCTGCTTAGTAAAAATAACTATAATTTGAATATCTTTATTGAGATATATTTCACGTGCCATACGATTAACCCAAAGTGTGTAATTCAATGTGTTTACTATAATCACAAGTTTATGCAACTATCACCAGAATTTAACTTTAGAACATTTTCATCCCCCTAAAACAAAACCCATTAGTAGTCACTCCCCTCCAGACCCCATCCCTTATCAGTCCTAGGCAACCACAAACCTATTTTGTCTCTATAGCTTTAGCGATTTTGGATATTTCATATAAATAACATCATACAACATGTGGCCTTTTGTGACTAGCTTCCTGCACCTAGGATGTTTTTAAGGTTTATGCATATTGTAGCATGTATCAGTACCACATTTCTTTTTATTGCTGAATAATATTCCATTGTATGGATAGACCACATTTTCTTTATCCACTCATCGGTTGATGAACATTTGGGTTGTTTTCACTTTTTAGCTCTTATGAATAATGCTGCTATAACGTTGCACGTGCAAGTTTTTGTGTGAACGTATGTTTTTATTTCCCTTGGGTACATGCTTAGGAGTGGAATTGCAGCATATGGCAACTTTATGTTTAACCTTTTTAGGAACTAGCAAACTGTTTTCCAAAGAAGCTGTGCCATTTTACATTCCCATCAGCAATGTATGAGGGTTACAATGTTTCCATATCTTCTCCAGCACTTGTTATTATCTGTCTTTTGATTATAGCCATCCTAGTGAGAGTAAAGTGGTATCTCACTGTGCTTCTGACTTGCATTTCCCTGATGACTAATGATATTGAGCACCCTATCATGTGCTTATTGGCCATTTGTATACCTTCTTTGGAGAAATATCTGCTCAAATACTTTGCCCTTTTTAAATTGTGGAATTGGATTATGTCTTTTCATTTTTGAGTTGCTAGATTTCTTTATATATTCTGGATACAAGTCCCTTATCAGATTTATAATTTATGATAATATTTACTGAGAATCTACCACACGTTAAGCACTACACTAATTGCTTCCCAGTTATTATCTTATTAAGTCCTCAAAACAAATTTATGAGACTAGGTACATTAATTATCATCCCTATTTATAGATAGATGAGAAAACTGAGGCACAGACACCCAAGGTTACACCATTAGTAAGTAGTGAAACCAGAATTTGATTCCATGCAGTCAGGTGCCAGAAATCACACTGTGCTCACGACCACTTAGATTTACACGTGCAGCCTCCCCTTCTGCATCAAGAAGAATCTGGCGAATAAAGCTTATTCGCTACATATTTCACTGGATGCTTTTGTTTTTGTTTTTGTTTCTGTTTTTGTTTTTGGCTGTGTTGGGTCTTCGTTGCTACATGCAGGCTTTCTCTAGTGGCGGCGAGCGGGCGCTGCTCTTCGCTGCGGTGCGCGGGCATCTCATTGCGGTGGCTTCTCTTGTTGTGGAGCGTGGGCTCTAGGCACGCGGGCTTCAGGAGTTGTGGCTCGTGGGCTCTAGAGTGCAGGCTCAGTAGTTGCGCCGCACGGGCTTAGTTGCTCCACGGCATGTGGGATCTTCCCGGACCAGGGCTCGAACCCGTGTCCCCTGTATTGGCAGGTGGATTCCTAACCACTGTGCCACCAGGGAAGCCCCTTCACTGGATGCTTTGAAAATATGGTAGACAAGCGTCCCTGAAGGAACAGGATTTCATTAGAGAAATATTTTAGAGCAAAACTCCCTAATGTATGTTCTGCATAATTTTAGCCCAGGGAGTAACTCCTTAAACAGTGTTCGAGAACAAATAGCCTAAAAAATGCTGCATGTTCCACCCCTCTCTGGAAGATTCATAATGCATCTTACTACATTAAAGTCTAGGAGAATTCCCGCAATCAAGAAATTTATTAACTTTTTGAGTGATCGTGCATTTGCAAAACCTATATATCCCCCAAATCTCAAACTCTCAGAATATATTTTAGAAAATACCTCATGAAATAAATGTACGCTCCACAGGAGGAGGCTAGACAATCACTCTGTGTTTCTAAAATATATGATCTCCCATGATATTTTATGCCCTAAAGCTTCAGGGATCAAACATAGGCAAGCTCAAACCAAGACCTTGACCTGCTTTCCACTTTCCTCAGACTTGTTTTAAATGCATAAGATCAACATCTTAAAAAGTGAAGAAGAAAGTCTGTCATTGCTCAGGTAGCTATTGTCCACATCTCTATCTAAATTTTACATCTCTGACCCATCGGTGCAGAACAAACCTCTTCGCATTGTTAGTTATTTTTATTGTAAGTAACCAGTTTTCCATTTCCTTCCCTGTCATTGCTTTTCTGTGGATGGGAACCATTTGTGTCATTCAAAATGTGTTCACTTATCCATCTCAGATTGTTTCAGAGTGGCAGACTCTGAAACATGTTCTCTAACTCATAAGTGGATTACATCTAGAAGCTGAGGACCAAGAAATGTACGTATAAGCTGTGTGAACTGGACGTTAAACAAAATCAAATATCTGTATTCTTAATTTTTAAAAGAAGTGTGAGAAAGGGATATGAAGACATGTAACTTCCAAGAAGAACAGTTCTATAATGGTATCTATCCCATAATGTTCTCGAGCTAATCATCTGAGACAAATGATTGTTGATTTAGTTGTTTTAGAAATATCAGTTTAGGAAAAATGCTGAATCTGATGCATTGATAGTGATTAACAGCACAGGCTCTTAGACTACGACTGTTAAGGCTCTTTATCAGTTAGCTCTTGCTCCGTAACAAACTACACCAAACGCAGAAGCTTAAAAAAAAATCACTTATTCTTTCTCACCCACCACTCACTACAGCAGAGCTTGGGTGGAATCAGCTGGGCTTGGCTTCATGCTGTTGGTTGGGTCTAGGCCTGCTTGACATGTTTCTCTCCCTCTTTGGATCAGTGGTTTAACTGGCACATGTTCTTCTCATGAGAGCAGCAGAAATGCAAGAGGACAAACTCAATCACAGGAGTACATTTCAAGTTTCTGCTTGCATCATTTCTGCTAATATCCCATTGACCAATTCAAGCTGATGGCCAAGCTCAAAGGCAACAAGTGGTGAGGTCCACTCCACCCACCAAGAGACCAAAGCAAGTCACATAGCCAAGCCCAAAATCAGTGGGATGGGCATATGTACTCTTCCCCTGGAGCTGTGGGTGAGAGCATGAGTATTTCTGTACAATAATCCAATCTTTTACAGGCTCCCAGTCTTGGTTTTGCCCCATATCAGCTATGTGGCCTTAGAAAAGCGTCTTAACCACTCTGTTCCTCAGTTTCTTCTTCTGTAAACTGGGGATAAAATAGTGCTTACGTTAAAGCATTCTTGTAATGAGTGAATGAGGAAATGCATGTAAAGTGTTAGCAATCATTACTTGATTATCTATCACCACCATTAGCAGTTGCAAGAATGGTCGAAATACTATAGAGACTTTATTTTTCCTTACAAAGTAAAACAAGGGTTCCCCAGTCATCAGATGCTAATACCAAAGCATTTTTTAAAAGGCCGAACTTCTTTTCAATAGGGAAAATGTCTACATTAACGTAATGGAAAATCAGAGAGATAAAGCTGGTTGGAAGCTCTGACCCAATGATAACCTTATAACAACTATCTAGGGAAAAAAATGAAAAACATATATATATGCCTTAGTTAACTGAATATGTTATACAAAATCTTATCTACTTTTTTAACCTAAATTACAGAAAGCTGAATTACCCAGAGAGTTGCTTCAGTCCTCCATATCATTTTGTATAAATTTGCAAAACAAAGGGGAGGGGGGAAAGTGGCACTACATTTTCATAATAACAAACATGCATTATAAGGAAAAACATTTTAAGACTATTAAATAAACCTTTATATAGGAGTATTGCTAAAAGCAGGAGAGCTAGCAATACAGTATCCTACATAGAAAGAAATCTATTGTGGTCCGTTTTTTCATAACTCAGTTGTAAAAGTAATTGAGCCCAAACTCATCAGCTTTCTCTGAGAAACTGACTTAAATATTTATTTATTTATTTGGCTGCGCCGGGTCTTAGTTGCAGCATGCAGGCTCTTAGTTGCGGCATGTGGGATCTAGTTCCCTGACCAGGGATCAAACCTGGGCCCCCTGCATTGGGAGCGCAGAGTCTTAACCACTGGACCACCAGGGAAGTCCAAACTGACTTAAAATTGAATCATCTTCCAGAGTATACATTCTACCCATTTGACTCCTACCCAAACAGCTTGAATTGTGAATTCTGCTTCCTCCTCAGGACTTCAGAAGACCTTACTATCATTCCCATTGATTCATCACTTACCTATATCTCTGAATGGTGACAAATCTTTTTCCAGATACTGTAAACACGGCTCATTCCCCAACACAAATGGAATCAAGTCAAGGGCTTATGTCTCTTCAAACTGCCCTAAGGACTTAGCCCAGTAACTTTGGCATAGAGGGTATTTACTAAGTATTTGACTAACTGAACCAGTTGTCTACATAATGACACATTCCTTCAGTCCACAGCAGATGTACAAGCAATGTCCAGAGAACTTCTATTAATGACTAGAAAATCATCACGTTTGTGTGAAAAAGTGAAAGCTGTCTGCATCTTCTCTACCTAGTAACGTCTGTACTTCTAGTTCTCTTTCTCATATTGACTTACAGGGTCAAGTAGAGATTAAACCTTTTTAGACTAGTCTAATTCAGCTACAAATATATCAATATATCAATAAAGAATCCCCACAGAAGGACTATTATGAATCAAAACATTAATAGCATCCTTGATTCTGAAATTACTACACACACACCCTTAATCACCAAGGTCTGTTAATCCTGTCACCTAAATATTTCTTAAACTCTCAACATCTCTCTCCCTCTCTCTCTCTCTCTCTCTCTTTCTTTTTTCGGCTGTGCCGCGCAGCATGTGAGCTCTTAGTTGCGGCATGTGGGATCTAGTTCCCTGACCAGGGGTGGAACCCACGTCCCCTGCAGTGGAAGCGTGGAGTCCCAACCACTGGACAGCCAGGGAAGCCCCTTAAATTCTCGACATCTCTCTATTTCTGTTGCCACTAGCCATTACTGGTCTTTTAGATTACTGCAACTGTCACCTACCTCTTCTTGCTGAGGGCTTGCCTCATTCCAGTCCATTCTCCAAAATTCAAATTTAATTATGGCGGATCAGGGAAAAAAATGACCACAACATTTATAGCTCCTCCCATCAAGTGGTAGAACTTATTTCTCTACTCCCTGAATCTGAGCTTGGCCCTGTGACTTGCTTTGGCCCATAGGACATTAATAAACAGGACCCAAGCAGAAGCTTCAAAAGTGCTCACACACCTTGGATTTGAAGAACTGATATTGTGAAAATGACTACACTACCCAAAGCGATCTACAGATATAATGCAATTCCTATCAAGTTACCAATGGCATTTTTTACAGAACTAGAGCAAAAAATCTTAAAATTTCGGGCTTCCCTGGTGGTGCAGTGGTTGAGAGTCCGCCTGCCGATGCAGGGGACACGGGTTCGTGCCCCGGTCCGGGAGGATCCCACATGCCGCGGAGCGGCTAGGCCCATGAGCCATGGACGCTGAGCCTGCGCATCCGGAGCCTGTGCTCCACAACGGGAGAGGCCACAACAGTGAGAGGCCCACGTACCACACACACAAAAAAAATCTTAAAATTTGTATGGAGACACAAAAGACCCCAAATAGCCAAAGCAAACTTGAGGGAAAAAAATGGAGCTGGAGGACTCAGACTCCCTGGCTTCAGACTATACTACAAAGCTATAGTCATCAAGACAGTATGGTACTGGCACAAAAACAGGAATATAGATCAATGGAACAGGATAGAAAGCCCAGAGATAAACCCACTGCACCTATGGTCAACTAATCTATGACAAAGGAGGCAAGGAACTACGATGGAGAAAAGACAGTCTCTTCAGTAAGTGGTGCTGGGAAAACTGGACAGCGACATGTAAAAGAATGAAATTAGAACACTCCCTAACACCACACACAAAGATAAACTCAAAATGGATTAAAGACCTAAATGTAAGACCAGACACTATAAAACTCTTAGAGGAAAACATAGGAAGAACACGTTTTGACATAAATCACAGCAAGATCTTTTTTGACCCACTTAGAGTAATGGAAATAAAAACAAAAATAAACAAATGGGACCTAATGAAACTTAAAACCTTTTGCACAGCAAAGGAAACCATAAACAAGATGAAAAGACAACCCTCAGAATGGGAGAAAATATTTGCAAATGAATCAA